>JARQOD010000977.1:0-115025 GCA_033576555.1 Oophaga sylvatica | reverse complement strand
GAGGGGGGCTGGGGATGATGCACTGTTTTGGGGGGATCTGTGGTTGATGCGCGTTAGGGGGGGATCTGTGAGATGCCTGTTAGGGGAATCGTGGGATGGCTTTTAGGGGGATCTGTGGATGAGCACTGTTATGAGGGACTGGGAGACGCACTGTTAGGGGGATTTTGGGGATGACGCACTTTTATGGGGATCTGTGGTATGCACTGTTAGGGGGGATCTGGGGGATGACCACTGTTATGGGGTCTGTGGATGACGCGCTTTTTGGAGATCTGTGGATGACCCTGTTAGGGGGGACTGTGGATACGCACTTTAAAAGGGATCTGGGGGATGACGCGCGTTATGGAGATCTGGGGATCGCACTGTTATGGGGATCAGGGATGACGCACTTTTTGGGGGATCGTGGTGATGCCGTTAGGGGGATTGTGGATAGCACTTTTTGGGGGATCGGGGATGATGCACGTTAGGGGAAAATCTGTGGATGATGCAGTTATGGGGACTGTGGATGACGCACTGTTAGGGGGTTTGGGATGACACACTTTTATGGGTCGTGGATGACGCTTTTTGGAGATCTGGGATGATGCCTGTTATGGGGATCTGGGGATGATCACGTTTGGGGATTTGGATGATGCACTGTTAGGGGGTCTGGGGATACGCCTTTGGGGGGATCTGTGGATACGCACTGAAAAGGGGATTGTGGATGACGCACTTTTAGGGGTTGTGGATGACGCTCGTTAGGGAGATCTGTGGATGATCCTGTTATGGGGTCTGTGGATGATGCACTGTTTATGGGGATTGGGGATGATGCACTTTTAGGGGGATCTGTGGATACGCTCTGTTATGGGGGTCTGTGGTGACGCTCTTTAAGGATTGTGGATGACGCGCTGTTTAAGGGGATCTGGGGATGACGCTCTTTAGGGGGGATCTGTGGTTGACGCACTTTTATGGGGATCTGTGGTTAAGCACGTTATGGGGATCTGGATGACGCACTTTTTATGGGACTGTGGATGCCACTGTTTGGGGATCTGGGGATGACGCTTTTATGGGATCGTGGTGACGCACGTTAGGGGGGATCTGTGGATACGCACTGTTATGGGGTCTGTGGATGACGTTTGTTATGGGATCTGGGGAGCCACTGTTAGGGGGATCTGTGGAGACGCTCTGTTAGGGGGTTTTGGGGATGACGCTCGTTATGGGATCTTGGATGCCACTGTTATGGGGATCTTGGATATGCACGTTAGGGATCTGGGATGTGCCTTTTTGGGGTTTGTGGATGACGCACTGTTAGGGGGGATCTGTGGAGGATGCACTGTTTGGGATTGGGGATGACGCACTGTTATGGGGATCTGTGGATGACGCACTTTTATGGGATCGTGGATGACGCACTGTTAGGGGATCTGGGATGATGCACGTTAGGGGATATGTGGATGACGCTCTTTTTATGGGGTCTGTGGATGACGCATGTTAGGGGATTGTGGAGTGCACGTTTGGGGATCTGGGTGACGCAGTTATGGGGATCTGTGGATGACCACTGTTATGGGGGATCGGGTGATCACTGTTAGGGGATGTGGAGACGCCTGTTATGGGGTCTTGGATGACGCACTGTTATGGGGATCTGTGGAGTGCATTTTATGGGGTTTTGGGGGATCCACGTTATGGGATTTTGGGGATGACGCACTTTTTGGGGGGATTTTTGGATGATGCACTGTTATGGGGGATCTGTGGAGACCACTGTTAGGGTCTGTGGATACCCTGTTAGGGGGGATCTTGGATGGTGCACTTTATGGGGGATCTGTGGATGACGCAAGTTAGAGGGATCTGTGTAGACGCACTTTTATGGGGGATCTGTGGTGACGTCTGTTAGGCGGTCTGTGGATGACGCTCTTAGGGGATCTGTGGATGACGCTCTTTTAGGGGGGATCTGGGGATGACCTCTGTTATGGGGGATCTGTGGATGACGTTGTTAGGGGGGATTCTGTGGATGACCACTGTTATGAGGGATCTGGGATGACGACTGTTATGGGGGAACTGTGGATGACGCACTTTTTAGGGGGGATCTGTGGAACGTTTGTTATGGGGATCTGTGGATGACGCTTGTTATGGGGGATCTGTGGATGACGCGCTGTTATGGGAGATCTGTGGATGACCTCTGTTAGGGAGATCTGGGGTGACCTCTGTTAGGGGGAGATTGTGGATGGCCTGTTAGGGGTCTGTGGATGATGCACTGTTAGGGGGATCTGGGGATGATGCATTTTATGAGGGTCGTGGTGATGCGCTGTTTGGAGTCTTGGAGATGGTGTTATGGGGATCTGTGGATGATCACTGTTATGGGGATCTGGGATGATCCTTTGGGGATCTGGGATAGCACTGTTATGGGGGACTGTGTGACCTCTGTTATGAGGGATCTGGGATGTCGCTGTTATGGAGACGTGGAGATCACTGTTTATGAGGGATCTGTGGATGATCACGGGTTAGGGGGATCTGTGGATGAGGGCCGGTTATGAATCTGTGGATATGCGGTTAGGGGGGATCTGTGGATGATGCACTGTTATGGGGATCGGGGTGATGCACGTTTGGGATTTTGGGGAGAGCACTGTTATGAGGGATCTTGGATGAGCACTTTTATGGGGATCTGTGGATGACCTCGTTATGGGACGTGGATGATGCGCGTTATGGAGATCGGGTGGATGATGCACTTTTTATGGAGACTGGGATGATCGCTTTTATGGAATCTGTGGATATGCACTGTTATGGGGATCTGTGGATGATGCACTGTTAGGGGACTGTGGATGACGCACTGTTATGGGGATCTGGGGGAGACGCACTGTTAGGGGGTCTGTGGATGACCCTTTTTGGGGATCTGTGGATGCGCATGTTTGGGGATTGTGGATGACGCTCTGTTAGGGGGGATTGGGGATGATGCACTTTTATGGGGATCGTGATGCGCACTGTTAGGGGATCTGTGGATGACGCTCTTTAGGGGGGATCTGTGGATGACGCTTTTGGGGGGTCTGTGAACGCACTGTTATGGGGGTTCTGGGAGATTGTATCGCCCGCCCCAAAATTTGTGGGTTACCGGGGCAAGGGGGTACTCAGACCGAGCCCGTAAAGTCTATGGGGTTTGCACAGGTACGTGGCTGGGTCGGGTGGCCCTGGCGGTCGGGCGTATGTTGGGGGAAATTTTTAAGGGGGATAGATAATTTACAGTTCGTGACGCCCCCTGTATCTTGGTAATTTGTACCGCCTGCTGTAGATCTCTGGGGGGTGGGAGGCAGTAGATGTGGGGTCCCCAAGTGGGATCTTCCCTCAGGGATAGTTATGAGGGGTAGTGCGGGGCGCAATAAAATAACACAGCCCACACACCTCTTTCCATACCTTTTTATTTGCAAAGGGTTAGCAGGCCCCCGGGGAGGCTGATCCAATGGAGATGTGTTTTGAGTTAGCAGCGGACAAGAAAAGGGGCCCCCTTTACTTTCACAAAGAGGGTCCAACCACATAAAGCGTATTTCCCCTTTTAAAAAACTCCAGCTTCTCCAAGCTGTACTGCCCGTTCTTTTTTGTGGTCGGGGCCTTCGGAGCAGTTTTCTCTGCTTGGCCTAGCTCAAAGTTCCTTTTCCCACCTGACCCCGACGTACTGACACCCAGGGGGCCTTGCGTTACCTAAGGTCCGGTAAGCTCGGGTTTTTTCCACCATGCGTGAAGCTATCGTGGGTTTTGGTCTCCAGTGACCTGACAACGTGCAGGGGGTTCTCCATCCTAAGCACTCAGAATTCCTACCTGTCCTTTCCCCCTTGTCCCCCGCTTTGTAGCTAAACATTCCTCACTCCAGGTTAATAAATCAATCCCTTTTTCAACTTTTTTCTTAAGCCTTTTTTGCCAGACCCAGTAATCTTCTAGGGAACCGTCTCTGAACCTTTACCCCCTTGGCGGAGATGAAAATTTTTTGCAACTCACTTTTCTCTTCTGCACAGACTGAATTCCCGACTCCTTCAGTCCAGGCTAGACTGACTAGAACACTCCTGTGACTAGACTATATAACCCGTGGGTGTGCTAGTGTGTTGAAAAAAGTTTATAGACATTAAACGCTATCTTCCCAAAAACCCCAGGGTACTGCGTGTCCTTCACACAGGGCTACACTTCCCCCTGGTAAATGACACACCCCCGGGCTTAAAATAAAAAAGACAGAAATTTTTTTTTATGCATTAAACATAACTTTAACCGTCCCTCCGGGAGGAAGGATTTTTGAACGTTGCAAACAACTTTAAATAAGAGAAGTCAAAATTTTAAATAACATTTTCATTAAAACACAGCAAGATTTTTGTGAAGGACCCGCACCAAACCTTCAACTGGGCCCTGGGGGGCTGCGGACTTGGGAAAATGCAGACCTCACTCATGCCCCCCCACACGGGGTTTTTTATTCGAGATAGTTGTGTGGTTTTTAAAGTAAAACCAAAGATAATGCACAAGGTGAAAACTATTTACAAAATCAGTTCTTGGGCGGGCTCATCCCAACCTCGAATCCATTGTGAAAAAAAGACACAGTAAAATCTTTTCCCAATATGCTTAAATTTTTAATTTTTTACTTTGGTACCCAGCCGGCATTCACCAATATAGAAAAACAAAAATTATCCTAGCAATAAAGTGCAAAATTGGAAAATTTTCCAAACTTTTTACAACTTTACATATTAACCCCTTCTGGATCTCACCGTTTTTATGTTTTTTACTTAAAATACTTTTCCACCCCCGGGGGCTGGGGAAAAATGCGAGGTCCCCGATCCCATGACTAACAATCTGAGGTTTAGGGGCTGGGTCGCCACATCCCGTACGAACCTCAAAGGGGGGGCCCCCCGGGGACTTTTTTCCTTGAGAGACACCGATTTCGTTTTAATTTGCGTTCAGTTACGATATCGATCTGCAAAGATTGCGTGGAAACTGGGTCGCAATTGCGATGCAGAAGGGGTGATAGGAAAGAAAAGGGATTAACGTTACTACCATTTGCAGGAGCCCCAGGGGCGATGCGGGGCAAAAGCCCGGGGCTGTTTTAGCTGGGGAGGGGGGGTGCGTAGTGGTGACGTTTCTGCTTTGGGGCGGGTCACGGCACTGTGACTTTAAGGGGATACCATCCCTTTTTTGATGAACGGTGCCGCGGTCCGCCACCGGGGAGCCCGGGGCCGGGTTGTGATCCCACCGCTGCCACCCATGTGATGGGAAAGGCACACAACACGGGCGCTGCCGTTCCGACCCAGTAAACGCGGGATTTATAACTACCCACTTCCACTTAGAACTTGCAGCTCCTGGCGCCCCCTTCCCTCAGGTCAGTCAGGGGAAATGCACCTAGGATAATTGGGGCCAAGGGGGACTTGGAGTGTGGGCTATTGGGCACGTGCAGTGAGGGAAAAAAAATTACTCCTGGCTGCAGCCAGGCAACCCTTTTAAAACCCCCCTGCGTCAGCCAGCGTCACCCAATGATTAAACTTTACACCCCTTCTTTTACTGCCCCCAGTACGGGTTTGACTTAATACACAATTTTTTCAAGAGGCCGTAGCAACCCCAAAAATGCGTAGTTACTTCAGGCACGTGCTTCGTTTATAGGCAGGAGAAACAAACAAAAAAAATTTTAAAAGGGTTTTTTCCTTAAAACAGCAATGCTTATATAAATAAAAAAGATGTAAAAAACTGAGACAATATGTTTGTACAAAGCATTAAAAATAAAATGGGATTTAAAAAGAAAGATAACTACTGGTTGTTAGTTTATATACAGGGAGCCAGGTGGGGAAGGAGCCCACCCATAGTTCATTGGTAGATCTCTTACTCACAGGGCCCAGCGAAAAATTTTGCGAGGAAATTTACGTAAACTTTGATTAGCTTTGACCTACAAAAAGGCTGGGGCCCTTTGCCACCTCCCCCGGGTACAAGCTTGGTTTGAGCGCTGCGAATATAATTCATAACCGTTTTTGTGAACCCAGCAGAAAAAAAGGGGAGACCCATCAATGGGCTTTTCTTTGAAATGACGGTTTCCAAGGCCCACCTTGGGTGGGGTAGTCATGGGACCCGAGAATTCCCTTTCTCGGGTTCTTTGGAGTTACGGGTTTTTCCATAACCACGGGAACGATGCCCCTCGGCGCATGGTTTAACCAGTCTTCGTTTTCTAGCGTGCTCCCACCGGTTTTTAACCAAAAAAGAATGAATACTCCCAAAATCTCTATAGGAAGAAAGCACGGTTTGACAATGAGGACCCCTGCGGTGAAGGGGGGAAAACTTCCGCACGGGACCACAACACGCTGTGTGGGTGACGGGGGGGGGGGGAAGCGTGAGCTGCAGAAAAAGGAGGAGGGTAGTTTGCCCCGTGCTTGCAAACTTGGGGTTTTTGTACTATGGGGGAGAGTTCGGAAACAGCACCGAAAATGAAGCTTCAGTATCATCACACCTTCATACCCCGTGTCGGTAATTTGAAAGTCTCCTTTAAATTTTAGTCCCCCCCGGGGATGGCCTTGCGTAGGTGGGATTCTACATCACGTCTGCGAAAAAACCCCCTGGTAAGGGCCCGGTTCCTTATGAAGCCCCCCACCCTCCGGGCGGAACTCAGTCACAACCCCTGCCGCCGCGGTTCCCTCAAATCCTTTTCTCCCGACGGACACTCTCCTTGCCCGATCAGCTCTGCATGCTGCCGCTTTTGGGTTTCCCGCTGAGTTCCCCGCTCTTCCTCCTGCTGGGTTTCCTTCTCCTCACGACGCTGCCACTCACGTTTCCCATGGGCGGTGAGGGGACTCATCCAGGCGCGCCATCTTGCCCAGCCACGTTGGGAACGACGGAAGGGCCCTCCGGGGTCCCTACCGGGGATCGATCATCTGCTGCGGCCCCCTGGCCCCGGGCGGGCGTTCCCGGGAAATGGCGGTACCCTCCCCCAACCCCTTCCCTCCACCGCTTCACCCGGGGGGATCAGGATCGGGACTTTCGGGGGGACCCCCGTTGCTCCTTTGCCTTGGGCAGCAGAAGTTTTGGTAACTCCAACGTAGGGGGGCTCGAAGGGAGTCACCGCGTCCACAGCCCCCTGCTCCAGGGGACCCGGGGTCTCTCGATCTCCCAAAACCAGGTTGTGGCAAAAAATTTTTTTCAGTCGTGCTTTTCTTTTTGACTTCCAGCAATGCTTGCTGCGGGCAGGCCACGGGTGGTTCCGGTGTGTGGCAGCTGGCTGGGGGCACGGGCCTGCCCTTTCCCCCTTCCCCGCCGGTGCCACGTCCCGCTTCCATGATGTTCCAGAGGGTTTTTTCTTTTCCCCCAAACGTCCGGGCCTTCCTGAAGGGGGGGGTTTGCGTCTCCTCCTCTTTTCGGAAAGGGAGAGGAGGCGGGGCCCCTTTGCTGTAGGGCAGGGTCGCTATTGTAATAGCACTTTGGGGGCAGGGATTTTCTTTGCCCACAGGGGGTACACCCCACGAAGGTACGCCCACCCCTTTTTCCCAGCGCCTGGGGCGCGAAAAGGGGGACAAAAATGGCGATTTTTTCCCAAAAATCCCAAAAAGTCCTTTTTTTTACAAAAAAAAATTCATAGGGAAAAACCCGGGTCGCATTTTTCGAGTTTCCCCGTTCGTGACGCCAAGTTGTATCGACCCCCCCCACAATTGGGGTTAAACCCGGGGAATGGGGGATCGAGCCGAGCCCGTAAAATCTTGGGGTTTGTCACAGGAATGGTGGCTCGGTCTGTGGCCCTGGGGGGTCTGGCGTATTTGGGGGGGAAAATTTACAGGGGGTAGTTATTACAGTTCGTGAGCCCCTGTGCTCGGTAATTTGTACCCCGCTGCTTTAACTTGAGGGGATGGGAGGGAGCTAGATGTCGGGTCCCCCACAGGGGGGCCCTTCCCTCAGGCGTGTTAGATGGGTATGCAGGGACGCAAATCAAAAAACACAAACTCACACATCAGCGTCTTTCATACCTTTTTTACTTGCGATGGGAGCAGGGCCCAGGGGGGCTGATCCAATGGAGAAGGTTTTGAGTTTGCAGCTGGACAAGTTAGGGGCCTCCTTACTTTCACAAAAAGAACCAACCCGCAAAAGCGTGTTTTCCCCTATAAAAACCCCCGCTTTTTCCAAGCTGATGCCCCGTCAGTTTTGTGGTCGGACCTTCCTGTGATGAAACTAGGGTTTTTCTCTGCTGCCTAGCCCAAAGTTTTTCCCCTGACCCCATTTCGTACGACACTCCAGGGGTGTTGCCTTACCTAAGGTCCGGAAGCCCTTTTTTTAAATGGGGATCGGGGGTGTGTTCCGTATGGGGGATTTTTAGCATGTTTAATGGTTTCCCTCCCCGTTTGATGCACCTATTAAGGGAATCTTTTCACTTTTTTTAAATTGGGTTGAATTTTGGAGGACCGTTCTGTTATTTGGGGAAAAAAATTTTTGAATACCTCTTTTATGAAGGGATTCCTGGGTTTGACCGGCAACTGTATGAAATTTGTGACCTTTTAGGGGGTTAATTTTTGGAAAAAATGATGGAAAAACTGTTTTAAAATGGGGGGGTTTTCCCCGGGGAAAAGAGCACTGTTATGGGGATCTGTGGATGACGCACTGTTATGGGGGATCTGTGGATGACGCACTGTTATGGGGATCTGTGGATGATGCACTGTTATGGGGATCTGTGGATGACGCTCTGTTATGGGGATCTGTGGATGACGTGCTGTTATGGGAATCTGTGGATGACGCTCTGTTATGGGGGATCTGTGGATGACGCACTGTTATGGGGATCTGTGGATGGACGCACTGTTATGGGGGATCTGTGGATGATGCACTGTTATGGGGATCTGTGGATGACGCACTGTTATGGGATCTGTGGATGACGCTCTGTTATGGGGGATCTGTGGATGACGTGCTGTTATGGGATATCTGTGGATGACGCGCTGTTATGGGGGATCTGTGGATGACGCTCTGTTATGGGGATCTGTGGATGACGCACTGTTATGGGGGATCTGTGGATGACGCACTGTTATGGGATCTGTGGATGACGCACTGTTATGGGGGATCTGTGGATGACGCACTGTTATGGGGATCTGTGGATGACGCACTGTTATGGGGATCTGTGGATGACGCCTGTTATGGGAATCTGTGGATGACGCTCTGTTATGGGGGATCTGTGGATGACGCTCTGTTATGGGGAATCTGTGGATGACGCTCTGTTATGGGGGATCTGTGGATGACGCGTTATGGGATTGTGATGACGCCTGTTATGGGGGATCTGTGGATGACGCACTGTTATGGGGGATCTGTGGATGACGCACTGTTATGGGGGATCTGTGGATGACGCACTGTTATGGGGATCTGTGGATGAGCACTGTTATGGGGATCTGTGGATGACGCTCTGTTATGGGGGATCTGTGGATGACGCACTGTTATGGGATCTGTGGATGAGCACTGTTATGGGGATCTGTGGATGATGCACTGTTATGGGGATCTGTGGATGACGCACTGTTATATGGGGATCTGTGGATGGACGCACTGTTATGGGGATCTGTGGAGACGCACTGTTATGGGGATCTGTGGATGACGCCTGTTATGGGATCTGTGGATGACGCTCTGTTATGGGGATCTGTGGATGACGCACTGTTATGGGGGATCTGTGGATGACGCACTGTTATGGGGATCTGTGGATGACGCACTGTTATGGGGATCTGTGGATGACGCACTGTTATGGGGATCTGTGGATGACGCTACTGTTATGGGGATCTGTGGATGACGCCTGTTATGGGGATCTGTGGATGACGCACTGTTATGAGGGATCTGTGGATGACGCACTGTTATGGGGATCTGTGGATGACGCCTGTTATGGGGATCTGTGGATGACGCACTGTTATGGGGATCTGTGGATGATGCACTGTTATGGGGATCTGTGGATGACGCACTGTTATGGGGATTTATCTGTGGATGGATCGCCTGTTATGGGATCTGTGGATGACGCCTGTTATGGGGGATCTGGGATGCATGTATGGGGATTGTGATGACGCACTGTTATGGGGGATCTGTGGATGATGCGCTGTTATGGGGATCTGTGGATGACGCCTGTTATGGGATCTGTGGATGACGCTCTGTTATGGGGATCTGTGGATGACGCACTGTTATGGGGATCTGTGGATGACGTTGTTATGGGATCTGTGGATGAGCACTGTTATGGGGATCTGTGGATGATGCACTGTTATGGGGATCTGTGGATGACGCCTGTTATGAGGGATCTGTGGATGATACTGTTATGGGGATCTGTGGATGAGCACTGTTATGGGATCTGTGGATGATGCCTGTTATGGGGATCTGTGGATGATGCTGTTATGGGAATCTGTGGATGACGCTCTGTTATGGGGATCTGTGGATGCGCCTGTTATGGGGGTCTGTGGATGATGCCTGTTATGGAGATCTGTGGATGACGCCTGTTATGGGGATCTGTGGATGATGCACTGTTATGGGAATCTGTGGTGACGCCTGTTATGGGGGATCTGTGGATGACGCACTGTTATGGGGATCTGTGGATGATGCACTGTTATGGGGATCTGTGGATGATGCACTGTTATGGGATCTGTGGATGACGCACTGTTATGGGGGATCTGTGGATGACGCTGTTATGGGGATCTGTGGATGAGCACTGTTATGGGGATCTGTGGATGATGCACTGTTATGGGGATCTGTGGATGACGCACTGTTATGGGGATCTGTGGATGAGCACTGTTATGGGGATCTGTGGATGATGCACTGTTATGGGGGATCTGTGGATGACGCCTGTTATGGGATCTGTGGATGACGCTTGTTATGGAGATCTGTGGATGACGCATTGTTATGGGTCTGTGAGAGCATGTTATGGGGATCTGTGATGAGCATGTTATGAGATCTGTGATGATGCACTGTTATGGGGATCTGTGGATGATCTCTGTTATGGGGGATCTGGGATGATGCTGTTATGGGGTCTGTGGATGATGCACTGTTATGGGGTCTGTGGTGATGCCTTTATGGGAATCTGTGATGACTCTGTTATGGGGGATCTGTGGATGACTCTGTTATGGGGGATTGTGGATGACGCTCTGTTATGGGATCTGTGGATGCGCGCTGTTATGGGATCTGTGGATGACGCCTGTTATGGGGATCTGTGGGTGACGCTGTTATGGGGATCTGTGATGACCACTGTTATGGGATCTTGGATGACGCACTGTTGGGGATCTTGGATGATGCACTGTTATGGGGATCTGTGGATGACGCACTGTTATGGGTCGTGGATGACGCTCTGTTATGGGGATCTGTGGATGACGCACTGTTATGGGATCTGTGGATGATGCATGTTATGGGGATCTGTGGATGAGCACTGTTATGGAGTCTGTGGATGACGCACTGTTATGGAGATCTGTGGATGATGCACTGTTATGGGGATCTGTGGATGACGGTGTTATGGGAATCTGTGGATGACGCTCTGTTATGGGGATCTGTGGATGACGCACTGTTATGGGGGTTCTGTGGAGATGTATGTTATGGAGATTGTGGATGAGCACTGTTATGGGGGATTGTGGATGATGCACTGTATGAGGGATCTGTGGATGATGCATGTTATGGGGGATCTGTGGATGACGTGCTGTTATGGGATCTGTGGATGAGCTGTTATGGAATCTGTGGTGACGCTCTGTTATGGGATCTGTGGATGACGCTCTGTTATGGGGGATCTGTGATGACGTGCTGTTAGGGATCTGTGGATGACGCGCTGTTATGGGAATCTGTGGATGACGCTCTGTTATGGGGATCTGTGGATGACGCACTGTTATGGGGGATCTGTGGATGACGTGCTGTTATGGGGATCTGTGGATGATGCACTGTTATGGGGGATCTGTGGATGACGCACTGTTATGGGGGATCTGTGGATGATGCACTGTTATGGGGATCTGTGGATGACGCACTGTTATGGGGGGATCTGTGGATGACGCACTGTTATGGGGGATCTGTGGATGACGCACTGTTATGGGGGATCTGTGGATGACGCACTGTTATGGGGGATCTGTGGATGACGCACTGTTATGGGGATCTGTGGATGATGCACTGTTATGGGAATCTGTGGATGATGCACTGTTATGGGGGATCTGTGGATGATGCCTGTTATGGGGATCTGTGGATGACGCACTGTTATGGGGATCTGTGGATGATGCATGTTATGGGGATCTGTGGATGACGCACTGTTATGGGGGATCTGTGGATGACGCACTGTTATGGGGGATCTATGGATGACGTGCTGTTTTAGTGGATTGTTGTACAGGGAATAGTTACTGTTTCCTACTTGAGACTTTTTGTTGCCGGTTGTTTTCTTTTTCCCTTTTACTAAATGTAAGGCATCTGATATAATCTTCAAAAATTCAGAGAATGTGTAAAAATCTAGATCTGCTGCAATGATTAGAGGATAAGGAAACTGAGAGTAAAGTTTTCCCATCTGGTCTGATGTAAGGAAGAGATACTCTTCTCTCACTGCAGCAGCAGAGTCATCACTTATCATATATTTATGTACCCAGAGCTGGTGGTCGTGATAAGTAAGGACTTGTTCACACACTGCATTTTTGCCCTTTTTTTGCATGTTTTTGCAGGGTGAATGATATTTCTGAAATCTGCACTCGCTGCTAATTTTTTCCTTAAAGCCGGGGTAACACTGGCAACAAAATCGTACGACTGCAAAGCGATGAAATATCGCATTGCAGTCGGCCCAATGTTAATCTATGAAGCAGCTCCCACCATCCGATTTTTTGTGGTCTGTTTTATACGTGCGAGTGCAATCGATTGTAATGCAAGTCTATGGGTGTGATGAAAAATCGGATTACAAACGGACCGCACGTGTGACTTGCAATTAAATCGCACCAGTGTCCTTTATAAAAGCCGGCAATTCATCCCCGGCTATACTGTAAAATCACACTGACAGCTTTAATAAAGAAAAGAAAGAATACATATACACACATAGAATACATATATATATATACATGTCACTGTAATGTGTAGCCCTGGTGTTAGGCACACGCAGTACCCTGGAGAGTGTGTGGCGAGACAGCAGTTTAATGCTAAATATTCATTCACTCGACATATACTAGACACACCCTTAGGGTAGTGGAGTTTACTCTTGAGGGAGTGGTCAAGGTATGTGTTAGAGTGATTTAGTGAGTCTAGTTCCTGTCTTCGGACAGTGAGGACGTGTGGAGTGAGTGTCTAGACTTCAGAGAGAGAAGACGTCTGGAGGGAGGAAGGAGTCAGCCTGCTTTATCATCAGTTCATATCGTGGAGTCTGGTATAGGTGTTTGAATTCACCTTAGTCTAGTCAGAGCTGTATCACCTCCTCAGCATACACTGAAGGAAAGGAGAAGTTTTAGTACAGAAAGCCTTCAGCATCCCTGTCTAAAGGACGGTATCAGGTTCAGAGACGTGCTCCTGCCTGTTGATAACTGAGCATCTGTAGCTAACTTTGAAGGAAGGAAAAGAAAGAAGTGACTGCTCGACCCTTGGCTAGTTTGAGTGCTTATGTTACCAGCGTGGACAAGGCGAAAGGCAAAGTGGATTTATTGGATTAGTGCTTACGGATTGAAGAAGTCCAGCACATTGCACCCGGTCACTGGGGACCGAAGGATCACGACTGTTTCAAGCAGAGTGATAAGAAAACCAGGAATTTACCGGACCTTAGGTCGCGGCAAACAAGCCCCTTATAGTCAGTACGTAACTGGGGTCAGGGGAAGTGAAGACTTTGAGTCTCTGCAGGACAAAATAAGAATTCAGCTTCTTCGCAGGAAGGCTCCTAACACAAAGCTGACTGGGCAGGTACAGCTATAGATTAGCTGGAGATTTTGAGGGAACTACGCTTCAGGCTGGTTGTACTCGTTGTATTGGAAGTAAAGGAGGCCCCTAACTTGTCCAGCTGCTGTCTCAAGATACACTCTCCTTGGATCAGCCTCCCTGGGACCTGCCTGAACATCTTACAAGTAAAGGTATGGAAAGACGCTGACCGTGTGAGACTGTGTTCTTTATCTGCACCCGACTTCACAAATCCCATAGACTTTGAGGGACCAGTCCCACCTGTAGGGGACCCGACATCTAGCTGCCTCACCATCCCCTCAGAGATCTACAGCAGCGCTGGTACAAATTACCAGAATACTACAGGTGGCGTCACGAACTGTACATAAATCAATCCCCTGTAAATATATCCCCAACATACGCCAGACCGCCCGGGCCACAGACCGAGCCACAGCTACCTGTGACAAAATCCCCATAGACTTCTACGGGCTCGGCTCTGAGTACCCCATTGCCCTGGTAATCCACAATTGTGGTGGCGGGTCGACACAAAAACTTGGCGTCACGAACAGGATGCGAAACTCGCAGAATTGCGAGCCCTATGTGCCTAAGGAATTGTTTTGTGAAAAAGGACTGTTTGCACTTTTGACGCCAAAATCGCCATTTTTGTCGCCATATTCGCGCCCTCAGGCGCTGGAGAAGAAGGTGGGCGTACCTTCGTGGGCGTCTACCCCCCAGTGGCGCGAAGAAAATGCCGGCCTTCTCAAAGTGCTATTACAATATGCGATCCTGCCCTACAGCAAAGGAGGTCCGCCTCCTCTTCACCTTCCCTGCGAGGAGGAGGAGACGCAAATCCCACCTCCACGGAAGAGACTGGATGTCTCCGCAGGAAGAAAGGAGAATCTTCTGGAACATCATGGAGGCAGGACGTGTGCAGCCGAGCAGGGAAGCGGAGGAAGGCAGGCCCCTGCCCCAGCCAAGCTGCCACCTTCACAGGAGTCTTCTGTGATCCTGCACCTGCAACAGGCGTTGCTAGAGATAAAAGAAGAAAATGCACGCCTGAAGAAGATGGTCCAGCACCAAACTGGACTGGAGGAGATTGAGAGACGCCGATGTAACCTGATGCAGTGGCGACTGTGGAACACAGCGTCCTCTCCCCTCAACGACCCCCCACGATTCCAGATACCGAAGAGTCTGCTGCCCAAGGCGGAGGAGCAACCGGAGGCTGCCCCCGAAAGTACCGATCCCGATCCCACCGGTGAAGCGGTGGAAGCGAAGGAGGTTGAGGAGGTACAGCCAATCCCGGAACGCCCGCCCGGCCAAGAGGCCGCAGCAGATGATCGGTCCCCGGCAGGGACACCGGAGGGGTCCTGTCCGTCACTACCAGATGTGGACTGGGACGAAATGGCGCGCCTGGATGACGTCGCCTATACCGCCCAGTGGGAACAGGAATGGCAGAGTCGTGAGGAGAAGAAGAAACGCCAGCAGGGGAAGAGCGGGAAACTCAGCGGAACCGTCAGCGACAACATGCAGAGCTGATCGCGGACAAAGAGAGTGTCCGGAGAGATAAAGGTACCCTGAGGGAACCGCGGCGGCAGGGGTGTGTGACTGAGTTCCAGCTCCGGAAGGGCTGGGGCTTTATCCGTGAACCGGGCCTCTACCCAGCGGTCTTCGTCAGCAGGCGTGACGTAGAATCTCACCTGCCGCAAGGCCATCCCGGGAGGGACTTAGCAAATGGAGATATCGTCACATATACGCGGCACTGGGGAATGAAGGGATGGTATGCCCTTAACGTCACCGTCGTCCGTGATCCCGTCCCAGACGCAGGTACCGTCACCATTACCGCAGCGTCCCCGTCTCCAGCTCAAGCAGCATCCGGCCGTGCCCCAGTATCGCCCCCTGCAAATTCATCGCAACAAGCGACCCAGAGTTCATCGCAAATTAAAGCCACCGCTACATCGCAACATGCGACCCAGTCGCAATCGCAATCCCTGACGCGGTCCATATCGCTAACTGTGATTGAGACGCAATCGGTGTCATGTGGAGAGAGTGTACCCGTTGCGCCCCTAGAGGTTCGCACCAGAACTGTGGCGACCCAGACCCTGATCGCAGCACATGATTTGCTAGTCTTGGGATCTAGGGCCCATTGCGTTGTTCCAGCCCCCGGGGTGGAAAAAGTAGTGGAAAGTGTATTTGCAGAAAATGAATAAGATAGTGAAGAATTGGTGAGATCCATATCGGGTCTACCAAAAGTAAAAAGTTTGAAATGTTTTGTAAAGTT
Source organism: Oophaga sylvatica (assembly GCA_033576555.1). Classification (NCBI taxonomy): domain Eukaryota; kingdom Metazoa; phylum Chordata; class Amphibia; order Anura; family Dendrobatidae; genus Oophaga; species Oophaga sylvatica. Next base: position 98,977 of record JARQOD010000977.1, on the reverse strand, counting down.
TTGCACAATTTATATAGTGAATATATATATTTCTACTGTAGAATGCCCGGCTGGGTAAATGATAAACAGTAACCAGAAAAGTTGCACTTTCGTATTATGTGATATTATATAATATGTCTTTGGTTTTACATTGGACTTGGAGGTTAAGGACTATGCTAACCCAGAACTTACTTGTAAATAGTTGCGCTTCGGTGCTTTCTCTTGTTTTACATAAACCAGTCACAACTACCTCTGAAAACAAAACCCGTGTGGTGTGGCACTGAGTGAGGTCTGCAATCGGATGTCCTGCAGCCCACCCAGGACCCACGTTGAAGGTTTGGTGCGGGTCCTTCACAAGTATACCGTATATTTATTAAATGCTATTTGATACTTTTGTATTTCTATATGTAAAATGTTATTGTTCGCAACGTTCAAGATATTCTCACCTCCCGGATGGGAAGAAGTTATTGTTTGATGTTTATTGCATAAACAAAATGTCTCTTTTGTATTTTACAGCCCGGGAGTGCTGTCTTTTACCATGGGGGAATGTGTAGCCCTGGTGTTAGGCACACGCAGTACCCTGGAGAGTGTATGGCGAGACGGCAGTTTAATGCTAAATATTCATTCACTCGACATATACTAGACACACCCTTAGGGTAGTGGAGTTTACTCTTGAGGGAGTGGTCAAGGTATGTGTTAGAGTGATTTGGAGTCTAGTTCCTGTCTTCGGACAGTGAGGACGTGTGGAGTGAGTGTCTAGACTTCAGAGAGAGAAGACGTCTGGAGGGAGGAAGGAGTCTAGCCTGCTTTATCATCAGTTCATATCGTGGAGTCTGGTATAGGTGTTTGAATTCACCTTAGTCTAGTCAGAGCTGTATCACCTCCTCAGCATACACTGAAGGAAAGGAGAAGTTTTAGTACAGAAAGCCTTCAGCATCCCTGTCTAAAGGACGGTATCAGGTTCAGAGACGTGCTCCTGCCTGTTGATAACTGAGCATCTGTAGCTAACTTTGAAGGAAGGAAAAGAAAGAAGTGACTGCTCGACCCTTGGCTAGTTTGAGTGCTTATGTTACCAGCGTGGACAAGGCGAAAGGCAAAGTGGATTTATTGGATTAGTGCTTACGGATTGAAGAAGTCCAGCACATTGCACCCGGTCACTGGGGACCGAAGGATCACGACTGTTTCAAGCAGAGTGATAAGAAAACCAGGAATTTACCGGACCTTAGGTCGCGGCAAACAAGCCCCTTATAGTCAGTACGTAACTGGGGTCAGGGGAAGTGAAGACTTTGAGTCTCTGCAGGACAAAATAAGAATTCAGCTTCTTCGCAGGAAGGCTCCTAACACAAAGCTGACTGGGCAGGTACAGCTATAGATTAGCTGGAGATTTTGAGGGAACTACGCTTCAGGCTGGTTGTACTCGTTGTATTGGAAGTAAAGGAGGCCCCTAACTTGTCCAGCTGCTGTCTCAAGATACACTCTCCTTGGATCAGCCTCCCTGGGACCTGCCTGAACATCTTACAAGTAAAGGTATGGAAAGACGCTGACCGTGTGAGACTGTGTTCTTTATCTGCACCCGACTTCACAAATCCCATAGACTTTGAGGGACCAGTCCCACCTGTAGGGGACCCGACATCTAGCTGCCTCACCATCCCCTCAGAGATCTACAGCAGCGCTGGTACAAATTACCAGAATACTACAGGTGGCGTCACGAACTGTACATAAATCAATCCCCTGTAAATATATCCCCAACATACGCCAGACCGCCCGGGCCACAGACCGAGCCACAGCTACCTGTGACAAAATCCCCATAGACTTCTACGGGCTCGGCTCTGAGTACCCCATTGCCCTGGTAATCCACAATTGTGGTGGCGGGTCGACACAGTGACATATGTATATATATATATATATTTATAGTTCATACACTTCTACATAGTTTAATAGCCGCTAATTCAATTGCCGGCTTTTTTGAAATTACAGACCAGACATGAAATGACACATGGTTTACATACAGTTAACCATGTAATTTCATGTAGTTTGATATATGGTTTTCACTAACAATGACATGAGTGTATGTGTGCAAAATTTCATACATGTAGGGGTTAATTAAATGTGTAAATTCGTTGAAAAAAAATGCGTGGGCTCCCGTGCTATTTTCTGAACCAGACAGACAAAGCCAGCGAGTGGGGGCAGATAATAATAGCCTAGAGGGGTGCATTTATTTTGTGCCCCCCTGGCTACTAACATCTGCCCCCAGCCACCCCAGAAAAGGCACATCTATAATTATATGCGCCCTTTCTGGCACTTAAGGGTGTGTTTCCACGGTCAGGAAACAGTCAGGATTAGCTGCGTGTTTGACGCTGTGCGTTGGCGCAGCGTCAAACACACAGCGTCCAGATGTTACAGCATAGTGGAGGGGATTTCAAGAAATCACGTCTCCACTATGCTTAAAAACACGCAGGCGGAAGACCTGCATTAATGGACATGCGGCGCGTCTTTTTAGACCGCAGCATGTCCTATTCCGTTGCGGCGACGCTGCTGAGACGCAAGGGAAATAACACAGGGCTGTGGAGCCCTGCGGTTATTCCGGATGTGTTCCGGATGTGTTCCATGAACACATCCGGATTGACCGCGCATTCAGTAGGGGGCGGGGCTTTGGGCGGAGCGGACTTTCCACTCCGTCCAAAGCGCTGTGTTTCCTGACCATGGAAACACAGCCTAAGGCCCTTTTACACTAAGCGAGATTGCTAGCGAGATCGCTGAAACGTCACCGATTTTGTGACGTAGCAGCGACCTAGCCAGCGATCTCGCTTAGTGTGACATTCAGCGATGATCAGCCCCCCTGCTGGGTGTCGCTGATCGTCGCTGAATGTCCTGGACCATTTTTTGATCGCTGGTCTCCCGCTGGCAAGCGCACATCGCTGCGTGTGACAGGCGGGAAACCAGCGATAAGCAAGTGGAGCTGGTAACCAATGTAAATCCGCCCGACGCATGGAAACCCGATGTGTACGTTAGATACCAGCACACTGTTGCAGGGGAGCTGGTAACCAAGGTACACAGCAGGTTTCTAAGCACCGCGCGGTGCCTAGAAACCTGATGTGTACCTTGGTTACCAGCTCCCTGCACAAGCGTGCTGGTATCTAAGGTACACAGCGGTAACTAAGCGACGTGCGTCGCTTGTTACCGGCATAGTCGCTGTCCTGATCGCTGCCTGAGCTGCCTGTTTGGCAGCTTAGCAGCGATCATGTAGCGACACACCAGCGATCCTGACAAGTGCATATCGTTGTCGGGATCGCTGGTGAGTCGCTATATGTAACGGGACCCTTAGCCCGTCTATTCCCATTGCCCTGTAGTGGTGGCTAATGGGTTAATAATGGGTTAAAGCCACCTTGCTATTGGAAGGTGACTTTAAGCCAGGTTAATAATTGAGAGTTGTCAATTAGACAACTCTCAATTATTAATCCTATTGTATGAAATAAAAAAAACACACACACTTTAATAAAAAATCAATTTAATGAAATAATGACACATTTTTTTGACCATCTTTTATTTTACAGGTAATCAGTGCGAAGCCCTTGTTCTCCTGTAATAAAAATAAAATAATAAAGCAACAGTATTCTTACCTATCCGGTGCTCTGTCAGGTCCCACGCTGTAATCCTTCACAAAGGGTTAACTGCCTTACAGCTAGCAGCACAGCTAATGCTGGCAGCTCAGCTGTAAGCCCCCGAATGAAGGAGCTCCTCTCCCGGCCGACAGGAGAGGAAGTGATCAGCTGGGAATCTTAATTGATTGCTTCCCAGGCTAATCAGTTCAGGTCAGCCGGGGACACCGCACACCATCAGAGACGTCAGAGGGAGTCCCTGGCTGACCTGAAGTGAACTGATTAGCCTGGGAAGCAATCAATTAAGCTTCCCAGCTAATCACTTCCTCTCCTGTTGGCCAGGAGAGGAACTCTTTCATTCGGGGGCTTACAGCTGAGCTGCCAGCATTAGCTGTGCTGCTAGCTGTAAGCCAGTTAATCCTTTGTGAAGGATTACAGCGTTAGACCTGACAGAGCACCGGATAGGTAAGAATAATGTTGCTTTATTATTTTATTTTTATTACAGGAGAACAAGAGCTTCGCACGGATTACCTGTAAAATAAAAGATGGTCAAAAAATGTGTCATTATTTCATTAAATTGATTTTTTATTAAAGTGTGTGTGTTTTATTTTTATTTCCTTCAATAGGATTAATAATTGATAGTTGTCTAATTGACAGCTCTCAATTATTAACCAGGCTTAAAGTCACCCTTCAATAGCAAGGTGGCTTTAACCCATTATTAACCCATTAGCCACCGCTACAGGGCAATGGGAATAGAAGGGCTAAGTGCCAGAAATCGCGCATCTAATTATAGATTTGCCTTTTCTGGGGTGGCTGGGGGCAGATGTTAGTAGCCAGGGGGGGGCACAAAATAAATGCACCCTCCCTAGGCTATTATTATCTGCCCCCACTCGCTGGCTTTGTCTGTCTGGTTGAGAAAATAGTGTGGGAGTGAGTCGCCCTCCAGAGCAATGGGAACTCGGATCTGAGCCTATAGACTACAATGGGGGGGATGTCACGGCGACACAGCTCAGTCCGTGGCTCCGATTGCTCATCCTTTAATGTGGGATATTTACAGGTGAATTGAATATTGAAATGGGGATTCGTGACGCCACCTGTGGTACCTGGTCAGGGTGACCAGCGCTGCTATACAGATCCACTGAAGGGTTAATATTGTGCAGCTAGATGCTAAGCCTTCCACAGGTAAGGCTGAGTCCTACAGGGAAGAGTAATGGGTAGGGATGCAGGACAGACGGGAACCCGGCAGTGAGGGGTAATAAGGTAGGCAACACACTAGTCACTTTGGTACCTTTACTGAAGATGTTGCAGGCACTCCCCGGAGCACTGTAGGGTGAAGGGTGCACATCCAGATTCCTCCACTGAGTAGGTGTGTGGCCTCCTGTTCTTTGCCTTTTTGTGATAAAGTCCTGGCCTGCTTGTAGCTGGGCCTAACTTGGTCTACGTCCTGCACCTGGCTGACCTTGTGATTGGGCCTTCTCTGGAAGTACACAGTCTCTGCTTGCAGGGCCCTGCTTGCTGGACTCCGTCCTCCTGGCCCGGTTACGTATCAGCTCTGTGGTACTCCTGGGACTTATAGTCCTCCAGGAACTTCGGTGTTCTCCTAATGGGTCGTGGAGATCCCTATAGGCTCGGACCCCGGTGTCCGGTTCTAATAATTGGGATGAGCTGATTAGGCCCCTCTATCCCTCACTTGATCAACTCGCCTTCGGCCTACCAGGGCCCTCACACGATCACACACTGGCAGTTGGTGGGCTGCCTCTTCGCCGCTCTCTAAGCGTCGGCACGCTTTCTCACTGAGCTGCACTCACTTGCTTCAGCTCTGACTAGGCTGGAGTGGTTTCCGTTCCACCTTTACTAGCCTCCACTCTGTTGAACTGAACTGCAGGCTGCAGTCCTCAGACTCCTCAGCTACCAACTGAGCTCTCCTCAGAACTAACTCGCTTCTGCACTCTCTGAGGTGACTAAACTTCACTGGCTTGTTCTTTCCTGTGTTCACCCTCCTTTATATGTCTAAACAGCTCCCTCTGGTGGTCTTTGGAATGGGTGAAGGTGTGTGAATGTATATATTGGACCTCTAGTGGTGGTTACCTTCAGTGCACCCTTCTGGGAGATATGAATCCAGTCGCAGCTGGGCTCCATAGGAGCCCACGCATTTTTTTTCAACGAATTTACACCTTTAATTAACCCCTACTTGTATGAAATTTAGCACACATACACTCATGTAATTGATAGTGAAAACCATATATGAAACTACATGAAATGACATGGTTATCTGTATGTAAACTATGTGTCATTTCATGTCGGGTCTGTAATTTCACAAAAGCCTGCAATTGAATTAGCGGCTATTACACTATGCAGAAGTGCATGAACTATAAATATATATATATATATGTCACAATGACATGTGTATATATATATATATATATATACATATATATATGTATATATATATATATATATACAGTACAGACCAAAAGTTTGGACACACCTTCTCATTCAAAGATTTTTCTGTATTTTCATGACTATGAAAATTGTACATTCACACTGAAGGCATCAAAACTATGAATTATCACATGTGGAATTATATACTTAACCCCTCTCTGCCATCAGACGTACTATTCCGTCCATGTGACCCTGGACCTAATTCCCATGGACGGAATAGTACGTCATAGGCGATCAGCTGCGCTCCCGGGGGGAGCGTAGCTGATCGCCGCCGGGTGTCAGCTGTATATCACAGCTGACACCCAGCACTATGTGTCAGGAGCGGTCACGGACCGCTCCCGGCACATTAACCCCTAGCACACCGCGATCAAACATGATCGCGGTGTGCCCGGGGCACAGGGGAGGATCGCGCAGGCAGGGGGCTCCCTGCGCGCCCCCCTGAGACCCTCAGAGCAGCGCGATGTGTCGCGCTGTTCCGAGGGTCCGTCCTCCCTCCAGGTCCCCGGATCCAAGATGGCGCCGGGGTCCTGCAGGGAGGCGGCTTCCTCAGTGCCTGCTGAGAGCAGGCACTGAGAAGCCTGCAGCACTGCCAGAGCGATCGCTGGTGTGACAGAGTTCTGTGCACACTGTCACACCAGCAATCTGCTAAAATACTGTGATGTCCCACCCTGGGACAAAGTAAAAAAGTTAAAAAAATGAAAATAAAAAGTGGTAAAAAAAATCATCAAAAAAAAAAAAATATTCCCCAATAAATTAATTTCTTCCTGTAAATAAAAAAAACAAAACAATAAAAGTACACATATTTGGTATCGCCGTGTCCGTAACGACCCCCCCTATAAAACTGTCCCACTAGTTAACCCATTTAGTGAACCCCTTAAAAAAAAAAAAAAACTAAGCAAAAAATCAATGCTTTATCATCATACCGCCGAACAAAAAGTGGAATAACACGCGATCAAAAAGACAGCTATAAATAAACATGGTACCACTGAAAACGTCATCTTGTCCCGCAAAAAACGAGCCATCATACAGCATCATCAGCGAAAAAATAAAAAAGTTATAGCTCGCAGAATAAAGCGATGCAAAAATAATGATTTTTTATATAAAATTGTTTTTATTCTATAAAAGCGCCAAAACATAAAAAAATGATATAAATGAGGTATCGCCATAATCGTACTGACCCAAAGAATAAAACTGCTTTATCAATTTTACCACACGCGGAACGGTATAAACGCCTCCCCAAAAGAAATTCATGAATTGCTGATTTTTGTTCATTCTAACCTCCCAAAAATCGAAATAAAAAGCGATCAAAAAATGTCACGTGCTCAAAAATGGTACCAATAAAAACGTCACCTCGTCCCGCAAAAAATAAGACCTCACATGACTCTGTGGGCCAAAATATGCAAAAATTATAGCTCTCAAAATGTGGTGATGCAAAAAACTACTTTTTGCAATAAAAAGCGTCTTTTAGCGTGACAGCTGCCAATCATAAAAACCCGCTATAAATAGTAAATCAAACCCCCTTTATCACCCCCTTAGTTAGGGAAAAATAATAAAATTAAAAAAATGTATTTATTTCCATTTTCCCATTAGGGTTAGTGTTGCGGCTAAAGTTAGGGTTAGGATTGGCGCTAAAGTTAGTATTAGGGTTATGGTTGGGATTAGGGTTAGGGGTGTGTTAGGGTTAGGTTTGTGGTTAGGGTTGGGACTAGGGTTAGGGGTATGTTGGGGTTAGGGTTGGAGTTAGAATTGGGGGGTTTCTGCTGTTTAGGCACATAAGGGGCTCTCCAAATGTGACATGGCGTCTGATCTCAATTCCCGCCAATTCTGCGTTGAAAAAGTCAAACGGTGCTCCTTCACTTCTGAGCTCTGCCATGCGCCCAAACAGTAGTTTACCCCCGCATATGGGGTATCAGCGTACTCTGTACCCCAAGAGTTATTGTGCAATTTGTCCTATTTCTTCTGTTACCCTTGGGAAAATAAAAAACTGGGGGCGACAAAATCATTTTTGTAAAAAAAAAATGATTTTTTTTGTTTTTACGGCTGTATGTTATAAATTTTCTGTGAAGCACTTGGGGCTTCATAGCGCTCACCACACTTCTAGATAAGTTCCTTGTGGGGTCTATTTTCCAAAATGGGGTCACTTGTGGGGGGTTTCCACTGTTTAGGCGCATCAGGGGCTCTCCAAATGCGACATGACGCCCCCAGACCATTCCATCAAAGTCTGCAATCCAAAACGTCACTACTTCCCTTCCGAGCCCAGACGTGCACCCATACAGTCGTTTTCTCACACATGTTGGGTATCAGCGTACTCAGGACAAATTGGACAACAACTTTTGGGGTCCAATTTCTCCTGTTACCCTTGTGAAAATAAAATATTGGGGGCGAAAAAATCATTTTTGTAAAAAAAAAAAGGATTTTTTATTTTTACAGCTGTATGTTATAAACTTCTGTGAAGCACTTAGGGGTTCAAAGTGCTCAACATACTTCTAGATAAGTTCCTTGTGGGGTCTATTTTCCAAAATGGGGTCACTTGTGGGGGGTTCCACTGTTTAGGCGCATCAGGGGCTCTCCAAATGCGACATGACGCCCCCAGACCATTCCATCAAAGTCTGCAATCCAAAATGTCACTACTTCCCTTCCGAGCCCAGACGTGCACCCATACAGTCGTTTTCTCACACATGTTGGGTATCAGCGTACTCAGGACAAATTGGACAACAACTTTTGGGGTCCAATTTCTCCTGTTACCCTTGTGAAAATAAAATATTGGGGCGAAAAAATCATTTTTGTAAAAAAAAAAAGGATTTTTTATTTTTACAGCTGTACGTTATAAACTTCTGTGAAGCACTTTGGGTTCAAAGTGCTCAACATACTTCTAGATAAGTTCCTTGTGGGGTCTATTTTCCAAAATGGGTCACTTGTGGGGGGGTTCCACTGTTTAGGCGCATCAGGGGCTCTCCAAATGCGACATGACGCCCCCAGACCATTCCATCAAAGTCTGCAATCCAAAACGTCACTACTTCCCTTCCGAGCCCAGACGTGCACCCATACAGTCGTTTTCTCACACATGTTGGGTATCAGCGTACTCAGGACAAATTGGACAACAACTTTTGGGGTCCAATTTCTCCTGTTACCCTTGTGAAAATAAAATATTGGGGGCGAAAAAATCATTTTTGTAAAAAAAAAAAGGATTTTTTATTTTTACGGCTGTACGTTATAAACTTCTGGGAAGCACTTCGGGGTTCAAAGTGCTCACCACACATCTAGATAAGTTCCTTGTGGGGTCTATTTTCCAAAATGGTGTCACTTATGGGGGGTTTCCACTGTTTAGGCACATCAGGGGCTCTCCAAATGCGACATGACGCCCCCAGACCATTCCATCAAAGTCTGCAATCCAAAACGTCACTACTTCCCTTCCGAGCCCCGACGTGCGCTCATACAGTAGTTTACTCCCACATATTGGGTATCAGCGTACTCAGGACAAATTGGACAACAACTTTTGGGGTCCAATTTCTCCTGTTACCCTTGTGAAAATAAAATATTGGGGGCGAAAAAAATCATTTTTGTAAAAAAAAAAAGGATTTTTTATTTTACGGCTGTACGTTATAAACTTCTGTGAAGCACTTTGGGGTTCAAAGTGCTCACCACACATCTAGATAAGTTCCTTGAGGGGTCTAGTTTCCAAAATGGTGTCATTTGTGGGGGGTTTCCACTGTTTAGGCAGATCAGGAGCTCTCCAAACACGACATGGCATCCAGCCAATTCTGCGTTGAAAAAGTCAAACGGCGCTCCTTCCCTTCCAAACTCTGCCATGCACCCAAACAGTGGTTTACCCCCACATATGGGGTATCAGCGTACTCAGGACAAATTGCACAATAACTTTTGGAGTCTTGTTACCCTTGGGAAAATAAAAATTGGGGTGAAAAGATCAATTTTGTGGAAAAAATATGATTTTTTTAATTTTACGGCTCTACGTTATAAACTTGTGTGAAGCACTTGGGGGTTCAAATTGCTCAACAAAGATCTAGATAAGTTCCTTAGGGGGTCTAGTTTCCCAAATGGGGTCACTTGTGGGGGGTTTCCACTGTTTAGGCACATCAGGGACTCTCCAAATGCAACATGGCGTCCAATCTCAATTCCAGCCAATTTTGGTTGGAAACAGTCAAATGGTGCTACTTCCATTCCGAGCTCTGCCATGCGCCCAAACAGTGGTTCCCCCCCACATATGGGGTATCAACGTACTCAGGACAAATTGGACAACAACTTTTGAGGTCCAATTTCTCCTGTTACCTATGGGAAAATAAAAAATTAGTGACTAAGAGATAATTTTTGTGGGAAAAAAATAGGATTTTTTATTTTCATGCCCGGGCATTATAAACTTGTGTGAAGCACTTTGGGGTTCAAAGTGCTCACCAAATATCTAGATAAGTTCCTTAGGGGGTCTAGCTTCCAAAATGGGGTCACTTGTGGGGGGTTTCCACTGTTTAGGCTCATCTGGGGCACTACAAATGGAACATGACCCCATCAATGTTTGCATTCCAAAACGTTACTGCTTCCTTTCCAAGCCCTGCCGTGCGCCCAAACTGTTTCCCCCCCCCCACATATGGGGTATCAGCGTACTCAGGACAAATTGGACAACAACTTTTGGGGTCCAATTTCCTTGGGGAAAAATAAAAAATTTGGGACTAAAAAATCATTTTTGTGGAAAATTGTTTTTTTTTTTTTCACACCCAGGCATTATAAACTTCTGGGAAGCACTTCGGGGTTCAAAGTGCTCACCACACATCTAGATAAGTTCCTTGTGGGGTCTATTTTCCAAAATGGGGTCACTTGTGGGGGGTTTCCACTGTTTAGGCACATCAGGTGCTCTCCAAATGCGACATGACGCCCCCAGACCATTCCATCAAAGTCTGCAATCCAAAACGTCACTACTTCCCTTCCGAGCCCCGACGTGCGCTCATACAGTAGTTTACTCCCACATATTGGGTATCAGCGTACTCAGGACAAATTGGACAACAACTTTTGGGGTCCAATTTCTCCTGTTACCCTTGTGAAAATAAAATATTGGGGGCGAAAAAAATCATTTTTGTAAAAAAAAAAAGGATTTTTTATTTTATGGCTGTACGTTATAAACTTCTGTGAAGCACTTTGGGGTTCAAAGTGCTCACCACACATCTAGATAAGTTCCTTGAGGGTCTAGTTTCCAAAATGGTGTCATTTGTGGGGGGTTTCCACTGTTTAGGCAGATCAGGAGCTCTCCAAACACGACATGGCATCCAACCAATTCTGCGTTGAAAAAGTCAAACGGCGCTCCTTCCCTTCCAAACTCTGCCATGCACCCAAACAGTGGTTTACCCCCACATATGGGGTATCAGCGTACTCAGGACAAATTGCACAATAACTTTTGGAGTCTTGTTACTCTTGGGAAAATAAAAATTGGGGTGAAAAGATCAATTTTGTGGAAAAAATATGATTTTTTAATTTTACGGCTCTACGTTATAAACTTGTGTGAAGCACTTGGGGGTTCAAATTGCTCAACAAAGATCTAGATAAGTTCCTTAGGGGGTCTAGTTTCCCAAATGGGGTCACTTGTGGGGGGTTTCCACTGTTTAGGCACATCAGGGACTCTCCAAATGCAACATGGCGTCCAATCTCAATTCCAGCCAATTTTGGTTGGAAACAGTCAAATGGTGCTACTTCCATTCCGAGCTCTGCCATGCGCCCAAACAGTGGTTCCCCCCCACATATGGGGTATCAACGTACTCAGGACAAATTGGACAACAACTTTTGAGGTCCAATTTCTCCTGTTACCTATGGGAAAATAAAAAATTAGTGACTAAGAGATAATTTTTGTGGGAAAAAAATAGGATTTTTTATTTTCATGCCCGGGCATTATAAAATTGTGTGAAGCACTTTGGGGTTCAAAGTGCTCACCAAAGATCTAGATAAGTTCCTTAGGGGGTCTAGCTTCCAAAATGGGGTCACTTGTGGGGGGTTTCCACTGTTTAGGCTCATCTGGGGCACTACAAACGGAACATGACCCCATCAATGTTTGCATTCCAAAACGTTACTGCTTCCTTTCCAAGCCCTGCCGTGCGCCCAAACTGTTTCCCCCCCCCCACATATGGGGTATCAGCGTACTCAGGACAAATTGGACAACAACTTTTGGGGTCCAATTTCCTTGGGGAAAAATCAAAAATTTGGGACTAAAAAATCATTTTTGTGGAAATTTTTTTTTTCACACCCAGGCATTATAAACTTTTGTGAAACACTTTGGGGTTCAAAGTGCTCACAACAGATCTAGATAAGTTCCTTAGGGGGTCTAGTTTCCAAAATGGTGTCACTTGTGGGGGGTTTCCACTGTTTAGGCATATCAGGGGCCCTCCAAACACGACATGGCGTGCAATCTCAACTCCAGCCAATTTTAGTTTGAAAAAGTCAAACGGCGCTCCTTCCCTTACGAGCTCTGCCGTGTGCCCAAACAGTGGTTTTCCCCCACATATTGGGTATTGGCGTACTCAGGAGAAATTGCACAACAACTTTATCTGCCCATTTTCTCCTTTTACCCTTGTCAAAATAAAAAAAAAGTTTGTAAAAGATCATTTTTGTGGCTAAAAAGTTAAATATTAATTTTTTCCTTCCACGTTGCTTCAGCTCCTGTGAAGCACCTGAAGGGTTAATAAACTTCTTGAATGTGGCTTTGAGTACCTTGAGGGGTGCAGTTTTTAGAATGGTGTCACTTTTTGGTATTTTCTGCTATATAGACCCGTCAAAGTGACTTCAAATGTGAGGTGGTCCCTAAAAAAATGGCTTTGTAAATTTTGTTGTAAAAATGAGAAATCACTGGTCAACTTTTAACCCTTATAATTTCCGAACAAAAAAAAATTTTGGTTCCAAAATTGTGCTGATGTAAAGTAGACATGTGGAAAAATGTTATTTCTTAACTATTTTGTGTGACATATTTCTCTGTTTTAAGGGAAAAAAAATTCAAAGTTTGAAAATTGCTAAATTTTCAAAATTTTCGCCATATTTGTGTTTTTTTCAAAAATAAACGCAAGTTATATCGAAGAAATTATACTTCTAACGTGAAGTACAATATGTCACGAGAAAACAATCTCAGAATCGCGAAGATCCGTTGAAGCGTTCCAGAGTTATAACCTCATAAAGAGACAGTGGTCAGAATTGTAAAAATTGGCCCGGTCATTAACGTGCAAACCACCCTTGGGGGTGAAGGGGTTAACAAAAAAGTGTGAAACAACTGAAAATATGTCTTATATTCTAGGTTCTTCAAAGTAGCCACCTTTTGCTTTGATGACTGCTTTGCACACTCTTGGCTTTCCACCCGCCTATCAAGATCACACCTCACCACTTGCATGCTTGACCCGCTCCCATCCCACCTCATCCCTTGCCTCGCCACCGTCTTCACCCCTACTCTAACACACCTCTTCAACCTCTCACTTACAAATGGTGTCTTCCCCTCATCCTTCAAACATGCCTCGATCACACCCATTCTCAAAAAACCCTCCCTTGACCCATCCTCTGTGTCTAGCTATCGCCCGATATCTCTTCTCCCTTATGCCTCAAAACTACTGGAACAGCATGTCCATCTTGAACTGTCCTCCCACCTCTCCTCCTGCTTCCTCTTTGACCGCTTACAATCAGGCTTCCGACTGCATCACTCAACTGAAACTGCCCTAACTAAAGTCACCAACGACCTACTAACCGCCAAGAGCAAGCGTCACTACTCTGTCCTCCTTCTCCTGGACCTGTCTTCTGCCTTCGACACTGTGGACCATTCCCTCCTGTTACAGATTCTCTCATCTCTTGGCATCACAGGCTTGGCCCTATCCTGGATCTCATCATATCTAACAAACCGAACATTCAGTGTCTCCCTCTCCCACACCACCTCCTCACCTCGCCCCCTGTCTGTCGGTGTTCCCAAAGGCTCAGTTCTTGGACCCCTACTCTTCTCCATCTACACCCTCGGCCTGGGACAGCTCATAGAATCCAATGGTTTTCAGTATCATCTCTACGCCGACGACACGCAGATCTACCTATCTGGACCTGACCTCACCTCCTTACTGACCAAAATCCCACAATGTCTGTCTGCTATTTCTGCTTTCTTCTCTGCTCGCTTTCTAAAACTGAACATGGACAAAACAGAATTCATCATCTTTCCCCCATCTCACTCTACCCCCCCACCAGACCTGTCCATTAACGTCAATGGCTGCTCACTTTCCCCAGTCCCGCACGCTCGGTGCCTCGGAGTGATCCTCGACTCTGCCCTTTCTTTCAAGCCACATGTCCAAACCCTTGCCTCCTCCTGCCGTCTCAAACTCAAAAATATTTCCCGGATCCGTGCATTCCTTGACCATGAAAGTACAAAAACACTAGTGCATGCCCTCATCATCTCCCGCCTCGACTACTGCAACCTCCTACTCTCTGGCCTTCCCTCTAGCACTCTGGCACCACTCCAATCCATCCTGCACTCTGCTGCACGACTAATATACTTGTCTCCCCGCTATTACCCAGCCTCTCCTCTCTGCCAAGCCCTTCATTGGCTTCCTATCGTCCAGAGGCTCCAGTTCAAAACCCTAACCATGACCTACAAAGCCTTCTACAATCTGTCTCCTCCATACATCTGTGACATGGTCTCCCGGTACATATCCACACGCAACCTTCGATCCTTTCAAGATCTCCTCCTCTGCTCCCCTCTTATCTCTTCTTCCCACAACCGCATACAAAGCTTCTCCTGTGCCTCTCCCATACTCTGGAACTCTCTACCCCAACACATCAGACTCGCGCCTACCATGGAAACCTTCAAAAAGAACCTGAAGACCCACCTCTTCCGACAAGCCTACAACCTGCAGTGATCATCAGTCTACTGAACCACCGCACGACCAGCTCTACCCTCTCCTAGTGTATCCTCACCCATCCCTGTAGACTGTGAGCCCTTGCGGGCAGGGTCCTCTCTCCTTCTGTACTTGTGTGTGCCTTGTATTGCTCATGTTTACTGTACTTGTCTATATTTGCCCCTCTTCACATGTAAAGCGCCATGGAATAAATGGCGCTATAAAAATCTATAATAATAATAATAATTCTCTTGATGAGCTTCAAGAGGTAGTCACCGGAAATGGTTTTCACTTCACAGGTGTGCCCTGTCAGGTTTAATAAGTGGGATTTCTGGTCTTATAAATTGGGTTGGGACCATCAGTTGTGTTGTGCAGAAGTCTGGTGGATACACAGCTGATAGTCCTACTGAATAGACTGTTAGAATTTGTATTATGGCAAGAAAAAAGCAGCTAAGTAAAGAAAAACGAGTGGCCATCATTACTTTAAGAAATGAAGGTCAGTCAGTCCGAAAAATTGGGAAAACTTTGAAAGTGTCCCCAAGTGCAGTTGCAAAAACCATCAAGCGCTACAAAGAAACTGGCTCACATGAGGACCGCCCCAGGAAAGCAAGACCAAGAGTCACCTCTGCTTCTGAGGATAAGTTTATCCGAGTCACCAGCCTCAGAAATCGCAGGTTTACAGCAGCTCAGATTAGAGACCAGGTCAATGCCACACAGAGTTCTAGCAGCAGACACATCTCTACAACAACTGTTAAGAGGAGACTTTGTTTAGCAGGCCTTCATGGTAAAATAGCTGCTAGGAAACCACAACTAAGGACAGGCAACAAGCAGAAGAGACTTGTTTGGGCTAAAGAACACAAGGAATGGACATTAGACCAGTGAAATCGTGCTTTGGTCTGATGAGTCCAAATTTGAGATCTTTGCTTCCAACCACCGTGTCTTTGTGCGACGCAGAAAAGGTGAACGGATGGACTCTACATGCCTGGTTCCCACCGTGAAGCATGGAGGAGGTGTGATGGTGTGGGGGTGCTTTGCTGGTGACACTGTTGGGGGATTTATTCAAAATTGAAGGCATACTGAACCAGCATGGCTACCACAGCTTCTGGCAGCAGCATGCTATTCCATCCGGTTTGCGTTTAGTTGGACCATCATTTATTTTTCAACAGGACAATGACCCCAAACACACCTCCAGGCTGTGTAAGGGCTATTTGACCAAGGAGGAGTGATGGGGTGGTACGCCAGATGACCTAGCCTCCACACTCACCAGACCTGAACCCAATCGAGATGGTTTGGGGTGAGCTGGACCGCAGAGTGAAGGCAAAAGGGCCAACAAGTGCTAAGCATCTCTGGGAACTCCTTCAAGATTGTTGGAAGACCATTTCCGGTGACTACATCTTGAAGCTCATCAAGAGAATGCCAAGAGTGTGCAAAGCAGTAATCAAAGCAAAAGGTGGCTACTTTGAAGAACCTAGAATATAAGACATATTTTCAGTTGTTTCACACTCTTTTGTTAAGTATATAATTCCACATGTGTTAATTCATTGTTTTGATGCCTTCAGTGTGAATGTACAATTTTCATAGTCATAAAAATACAGAAAAATCTTATGAGGTGTGTCCAAACTTTTGGTCTGTACTGTATATACCGTCATGGCCAAAAGTTTTGAGAATGACACAAATATTATATTTTCACATGATCTGCTGCCCTCTGGTTTTTATGTGTGTTTGACAGATGTTTTTATCACAGACAGAAATATAATTGCAAACATATGAGTAACAAAAGCTTATATTGACAGTTAGAATGAGTTAATGCAGCAAGTCAATATTTGCAGTGTTGACCCTTCTTCTTCAGGACCTCTGCAATTCTCCCTGGCATGCTCTCAATCAACTTCTGGACCAAATCCTGACTGATAGCAGTCCATTCTTGCACAATCAATGCTTTCATTTTGTCAGAATTTTTAGGTTTTTGTTTGTCCACCTATTCTGTCCCCGGGGCCTGTGGCTGTAACTATGGCTCTGTGAGATGCTGGATCTCTTTACCTTACTTACAATTGGCGACGGTCGCAGATAGCTTAACTCAGCTGCCGGCACACATGTTATGAAGAATCCAGAAGAGACTTTGATTTCTTTAAGAATTCTTGTTGAATGCATACAAACAGCAGCAGGTAAAAAAGACTTTCTTCAGACAGACTGAAAACACATGTGATTCTGATAAAAACAAGATGGAGAATGAAACACAGGAGAAAGAAGAAGGAAATGACATCATACCAGAAGAGGGAGACAGAGAGACAGAAGGGACAAACTTGATGTAAAGGAAGGATTTCAGCTATGCAAACACAGGGACACATAGCAACAGTAAACAATATGAGAGACTGCAATACAGCATGTAAAATACACAGGACAGTCTGGAAAATGTCTCATTCATGGGACATAACACTCCCCGTCTGAAATCTATAGATTTCATAATTTTTATGATGTCCACTGGAGATGTCACTGTAGACCTGAAAGACATGAAATTGAAACACAACATGCGGAAATAAACTGTAACAGTTGTAAGTCCAATTCTTGGTTGATGGAGAACCCATCTTCAGATTGGGGAAGCTGCAACATGCAAACGCCTCCACCAACCCAAACAATCCAAAGATGAAAGTTCAAGTTAACAAGGGAAAGTTCAAAGTTCATTCAGATGCTGATAGTTCTGCATACTAGCACGGCAGTAGTATGTAGAGAAATGCTCCCCGCCGTGGCTGAGTTCAGAGACAAAGCTAGGATCATGTGACTCCTGCTCGAAGGAGCCAGCAGATTATTAACCTAAAATGAATGTCAGCAGATACGATGGCTGACAGTGACCAGTTGAAAGGATGTCCAGGGTAAAGAGAGCTCAGCTTCTGTACCTTTTTGCCGGTTTCTGAAGCGCTGGGAGAGGCTCCCGCAGCTGTAGTCCTCGTAGACACGTCGTAGGAAAGGCAGACTTGTCTCTTGATGACGGTTGAAAGAGTCTTTACAGAACTACGGGGCAGGACTTGTTGTAAGGCTTTTAGAGACTTCTTCGCCGTCTCCGATCTTTGCTGTCTCTGAGATGGTAACATAGTGTTCCCGTTGATATCCTGAGTTGCAAGCTGTCTCAGTGGTACCCTGCCTAGAACTGCGATGGGTGTCTTAAACCCGGGAGGACCGTCGATGCTGTTTTCAACAGGCGAGGCTCCTCGTTCGATAGCAAGTTCCTTACAGGGTGATGCTTGGGAAGTGAACGTGTCTTGTTCAACATCCGCCAGTGAGCTGAGGCTGAATTGCGTGGGGAAAACGCTGGCACCATCGGTTAGAGGTAGGCTGTTGAGGGGCTCTCACTCTGAGCACTGAAGTCTAGTACGGCTTCGGTTTGACCAGGATTGTGATGGAAATGGGTATCAAAGGTTGGGAACTTAGCAGTTACTTGCTGTGGATCCCTTGGCAACTTAGTCTTTGCTGGAAGAGAAGGTGAGGGAGCTACCCAGCTGTTATAGCTGTCTTCGGTGGGTTTGATGCTCATGACCCTGATGATCACTTTGTCTCCCTCTGTAGGTAGTGAGTTGTTGTCCTTGGTTGAAGGATCGAATGCTGTTATCTCGAGGTTGTAGTCTCGAGGATAAAGTGGACTTGAAATATCGGATGGTTGCCGTTGACACGTAGTGTCGTTTGACTTCTCCTTCATCCATTGGTGACGTGAGTATGACAGGGAGGACAAGTCGTTGTCATCTGACGTAATAACGGTTTTGTAATAGGAGATGTCGTTCTGATTCCTTGTCTGGTCACTACAGACATTGCCAATGATGACCCAGCCCAGCTCGAGGCGCTGGGCATATGGTTCATTGAGTAGTCCGTGGATTTGTTGACGCATGTTGTGCAGTCGTATAATGTCTCTGCTGAGGAGAATTAGGATGTCTGCCTTATGTCCAGGGGTGGCATCTCTTTGGCTATCATTCTGAGATGAGGATGCTGAAGAGCGACTTCTGGTGTTGGGATTTCTTCCCTATTGAATGGTATTTGGTTACACTCTACAAGCGTGGGTAGTGGTATCTCCGTGGCGCCTTTCTCAAGAGAAGTTATTATGAGGCCGCTGGCCCTTCTTCCAGAGGTTTGTAAAACGCCGCTGCAGGTGCCCAAGGTGTAGGGATAGACATCTCCTTTTAAGTCAAACAAGTCAAAGAGTTCTGACCTGGCTAATGATTTGTTGCTCTGGTCATCCAGGCTAACGTACACTTTGACTGCCTTCTCTGGATGGCCCTTGGGATACACCCATGACAGGCAAATCTTCGCACAGGACTTGTCTCGAAGACCTTCTCCACAGACATCGGTGCATGAGGAAGATACCGCAACATGGCTTGTCACTTGGTCTGTACTCTCCCCGCCATGGCTTGTGGTGGGAGAAGGTGAAGACGCAGAGTCAGGCTGTGATGGATGGAGCGCCTGTACGTGGTCTTCGCTGTCGCACTCTAGACACTTGATGGGGATGACACAGTCCTTAGCAAGATGTTCGGTAGAGGCGCAGCACCTGAAGCATACTCCAAACTTCTTCAAGAGCTCCTTTCGTTCTTGAAGGGGCTTCTTCCTGAAGCCGATGCACTTCTTCAGGGGATGTGGCAGTTTGTGAATTGGACACTGGCGATTAGGATTCTCAACCTTCTCACCGTTGTCGCTCTTATCTTGTGATACTGAAGGTGCCAGAAGAACATCAGTCTTCTTGATGGACATTGGAGCTTGGTGGTTCCTGTAGTTAAGACGTGGACTGTCGTGTTTAGTAGATGAAACAAGGTCGCTGTGTTCTCCATAGGAAAAACTTGGATCGGTCTTACACTCGCAGAAGTAGGAAAATGGGGGGAAGGAGACTTGGCTTTCCCGTTTGTATTTTGATCCAAGCATGGCCCACTTATTTTGGATATTGGGTGGCAACTTGGAAACTATTGGGTTTCCCCATGAGCAGTGTCCAGGTAGCTGAGGCCAGGAAGGTACGGGTCTGCTTTGGCCAGCTGAAGCTCTAACAGGAGGTGGCTGAGCTCTTGGAACCTTGTACTGTCCTTATTAGATACCTTTGGAAAATCCTCTAGTCGTTTGAACAGGGCCCTTTCTATGACCTCAGGACTGCCATAGCTTCTTTCTAGCCTCTTCCATGCAGCAGTGAGACCAGCAATGGGATTACTAATGTGGACAGATTTAAGTCTCTTGACCCGATCCGTGGATTGTGGCCCAAGCCACCTGATTAGCAGGTCTAGCTCTTCAGCGGCGGTGATGCCGAGATCACTGATCGTGGTTTCAAAGGTACACTTCCAACCCCTGTTGTTCTCAGGTTTATCGTCAAACTCTGTAAGACCGGTCTTAGTTAGATCGCGCCGAATCATGTACCTTGCGAGGCCAGTCATATCAGCATTCTCCGATTTTGGAAGGACTGATGCTGGCTGGATAGCTTTGGGGCAGCGTAGGCGTTCAGTCCATTAACTGGCTTAATGAGCTTAGTTTCTGCGACACATGGGACTGGAATTGTGTGATTGACCGGAGTGTGGTGACTGGCCTGCATATTGGCCTGTACGTAGGATTCTGAGTATAAGATTTGGTGATTTGCAGGTTTCTGGTACATTTCGGTGCACAGAGGTGGATCAGGATACAAGATTGTCAGCGTATTGTAATTGTACTGACCTTGGGTGCAGGATGCAGATAAACGCTCTGTGTCATGTTGTCTCAGGGGAGCATCAGTGTGGTCAGGAAGGATTGCAGGAGCAGGGATAGCGCTGTGTTGGCTTTGTACATAGTCTCTAGTAAGCTTAAGAGGGTCTTCAGTATCAAAACCCTGTTGTTTCAGGGAGCATCTGTATGGTCAGGAAGGATTGCAGGAGCAGGGATAGTGCTGTGTTGGTGTGTAGCCCTGGTGTGAAGGCACACGCAGTACCCTGGAGAATGTGTGGAGAGATAGCAGTTTAATGCTCAATGAACATTCATTTCAACACACACTTAGACACGCCCACAGGTATATAGTCTAGTCACAGGGAGTGTTGAGGGGGATTCAGTCAGTTTCCTGTCCTCGGACAGTGAGTCAGTCATTCAGAGGTCTAGTCAGTCAGCAGCAGAGCTGAGTGCATTCTGTGTGCAGTTCAGAAAGTGGAGGCCAGTACAGGTGAGCCAGATCACCTCAGCCTGGTCAGAGCTGTGCCCCACTGATAGACAGACTGAGACATTCTATTGAGAAGAGAGAAGTGAGTTGCAGATTTACTTCAGTCTCCTGTCCCAAGGACGGTGAAGGTTCAGAGACGTGCTCCTGCCTAGAAGATTACTGAGAGTCTGGCAACAAGCTTAAGAAAGAAGTTAAGAAAGGGATTGACTTTTATAACCTTTGAAGTGAGAAATGCTTATGCTACAAGCGCGGACAAGGCGAAAGGCACAGTGGTAGGAATTCTGAGTGCTATAGGATTGGAGAAGTCCTGCACATTGTTACCGGTCACTGGAGACCGAAGCACCACTATAGCTTCACGCATGGTGGTAGAAAACCCAGAGGCTTACTGGACCTTAGGTAGCAGCAAGCAGCCCCTGGAGTGTCGGTACGTAACTGGGGTCAGGGGGAGTGAGAACCTTGAGCCTGATCAGCAAGAATAGGAACTCAGCTCTCTCACAGGAAGGCTCCGACCACAACACTGACCGGCAGTACAGCTTTGTAATAGCTGGAGTTTATAGAGGGAACTACGCTTCATGCTGGTTGGACTCATCTTTGTGAAAGTAAAGGAGGCCCCTAACTTGTCCAGCTGCTAACTCAAAACACATTCTCCATTGGATCAGCCTCCCTGGGACCCGCCTAACCATCTTGCAAGTAAAAAGGTATGGAAAGACGCTGATGTGTGAGACTGTGTTATTTGATTGCGTCCCTGCACTACCCCATCATTACTATCGACCTGAGGGAAGAGTCCCACCTGTAGGGGACCCGACATCTAGCTGCCTCACCATCCCCTCAGAGCTCTACAGCAGCGCTGGTACAAATTACCAGAAGACTACAGGTGGCGTCACGAACTGTATATAAATCTATCCCCTGTAAATATTCCCCCAACATACGCCAGACCGCCAGGGCCACAGACCGAGCCACCGCTACCTGTGACAACCGCATAGACTTCCATGGGCTCGGCTCTGAGTACCCCATTGCCCTGGTAATCCACAATTGTGGTGGCGGGTCGAGTCATTTTGGCGTCACGAACAGGATGCGAAACTCGCAAAATTGCGAGCCCTGTGTGCCTATGGAATTGTTTTTGTGAAAAAGAACTGTTTGCACTTTTGGCGCCAAAAATCGCCATCTTTGTCGCCATATTCGCGCCCTCAGGCGCTGGAGAAGAAGGTGGGCGTACCTTCGTGGGCTTGTACCCCCCTGTGGCGCGAAGAAAATGCCTGCCCTCTCAAAGTGCTATTACAATATGCGATCCTGCCCTACAGCAAAGGAGGTCCGCCTCCTCTTCACCTTTCCTGCAAAGAGAAGGAGACGCAAACCCCGCCTCCACGGAAGAGACCGGACGTCTCTGGAGGGAGAAGATGTGAGAACGCTCTGGAACATCATGGAAGCAGGACGTGTGCAGCCGAGCAGGGAAGCGGAGGAAGGCAGGCCCCGTGACCCAGCCAAGCTGCCACCAGCACCGGAATCATCCGTGGTCCTGCACCTGCAGCAAGCATTGCTGGAAGTTACAGAGGAGAATGCACGACTGAAAAAGATAGTCCAGCACCAACCTGGATTTGAGGAGATTGAGAGACGCCGACGTAACCTGATGCAGTGGCGACTGTGGAACACGGTGTCCTCCCCTCTTGACGACCCCCCACGATTCGAGTTACCGAAAATTCTGCTGCCCAAGGCGAAGGAGCAACCGGAGGCTGCCCCCGAAAGTACCGATCCTGATCCCACCGGTGAAGCGGTGGAGGCGAAGGAGGTTGAGGAGGTACCGCCAGTTCCGGAACGCCCGCCCGGCCAGGAGGCCGCAGCAGATGATCGATCCCCGGTAGGGACACCGGAGGGGTCCTGTCCGTCATTACCAGACGTGGACTGGGACGAGATGGCGCGCCTGGATGACGTCGCCTACACCGCCCAGTGGGAATGTGAGTGGCAGCGTCGCGAAGAGGAACAGCGACGCCGGCAGGAGGAAGAGCGGGAAGCTCAGCGCAACTGACAGCGGCAGCATGCAGAGCTGATCGCGGACAAGGAAAGTGTCCGTCGAGAAAAAGGTACTCTGAGGGAACCGCGGCGGCAGGGGTGTGTGACTGAGTTCCAGCTCCGGAAGGGCTGGGGCTTCATAAGAGAACCGGGCCTCTACCCAGGGGTCTTTGTCAGCAGACGCGACGTAGAATCCCACCTACCGCAAGGTCATCCCGGGAGGGACCTAATTAATGGAGACATTGTCACATATACACGACACTGGGGTATGAAGGGATGGTATGCCCTTAATGTCACAATCGTCCGTGACCCCGTCCCCGACGCAGGTAACGTCACCACTACCGCAGCGTCCCCGTCTCCAGCTCAAACAGCACCAGGCCGTGCCCCAGCATCGCCCCCTGCAGGCTCCTCGCAAATGGAAGAAACGTCTACATACTCTTCATTATCTAGTCATCCTTCTACATCGCAACTTGCGACCCAGTTTCCATCGCAATCTATGACACGATCGATATCGCTAACTGTAACGCAAATTGAAACGCAATCGGTGTCTCGCAAGGAGAAAGTACCCGTTGCGCCCCTAGAGGTTCGTACGAGAACTGTGGCGACCCAGACTCTGATAGCAGGTCACGACTTGTTAGTCATGGGATCTAGGGACCATCGCATTGTTCCAGCCCCCGGGATGGAAAATGTATTTGAAGTAAATAAACAGTAAGAACCGGTAAGATCCAGACAGGGGTCTACCATATGTAATGTTGTAGAAAGTTTGAGAATGTTTGCCAATTTTGCACTTTATTGCTAGAGATAATTTCTATGTTTCTCTATATTGAGTAGAATGCCCGGCTGGGTACCAAAGTAAAAAGTTAAAAATTTAATGCATATTAGAAATGTATTTTGATCTGTGTCTTTTTCTATCGTGTTTTACAATGGACTTCGAGGCTGAGGACTGAGCCAGCCCAAGAACTAATTTTGTATATAGTTGCACCTTGTGCATTATCTTGGTTTTACATAAAACCACCACAACTACCTCTGAATAACAAAACCCGTGTGGTGTGGCACTGAGTGAGGTCTGCATTCCTAAGTCCTGCAGCCCACCCAGGACCCACGTTGAAGGTTTGGTGCGGGTCCTTCACAAGAATCTTGCTGTGTATTATATGAGAATGTATATTTAATATTTTGTACTTTTCTACATTTAATGTTTTATCGCAACGTTCAAGAAATCCTTACCTCCCGGATGGGACGAGTTAATGTTAATGTTTAATGCATAAACAAAATTTCTGTCTCTTTGTATTTTACAGCCCGGGAGTGCTGTCATTTACCATGGGGGAATGTGTAGCCCTGGTGTGAAGGCACACGCAGTACCCTGGAGAATGTGTGGAGAGATAGCAGTTTAATGCTCAATGAACATTCATTTCAACACACACTTAGACACGCCCACAGGTATATAGTCTAGTCACAGGGAGTGTTGAGGGGGATTCAGTCAGTTTCCTGTCCTCGGACAGTGAGTCAGTCATTCAGAGGTCTAGTCAGTCAGCAGCAGAGCTGAGTGCATTCTGTGTGCAGTTCAGAAAGTGGAGGCCAGTAAAGGTGAGCCAGATCACCTCAGCCTGGTCAGAGCTGTGCCCCACTGATAGACAGACTGAGACATTCTATTGAGAAGAGAGAAGTGAGTTGCAGATTTACTTCAGTCTCCTGTCCCAAGGACGGTGAAGGTTCAGAGACGTGCTCCTGCCTAGAAGATTACTGAGAGTCTGGCAACAAGCTTAAGAAAGAAGTTAAGAAAGGGATTGACTTTTATAACCTTTGAAGTGAGAAATGCTTATGCTACAAGCGCGGACAAGGCGAAAGGCACAGTGGTAGGAATTCTGAGTGCTATAGGATTGGAGAAGTCCTGCACATTGTTACCGGTCACTGGAGACTGAAGCACCACTATAGCTTCACGCATGGTGGTAGAAAACCCAGAGGCTTACTGGACCTTAGGTAGCAGCAAGCAGCCCCTGGAGTGTCGGTACGTAACTGGGGTCAGGGGGAGTGAGAACCTTGAGCCTGATCAGCAAGAATAGGAACTCAGCTCTCTCACAGGAAGGCTCCGACCACAACACTGACCGGGCAGTACAGCTTTGTAATAGCTGGAGTTTATAGAGGGAACTACGCTTCATGCTGGTTGGACTCATCTTTGTGAAAGTAAAGGAGGCCCCTAACTTGTCCAGCTGCTAACTCAAAACACATTCTCCATTGGATCAGCCTCCCTGGGACCTGCCTAACCATCTTGCAAGTAAAAAGGTATGGAAAGACGCTGATGTGTGAGACTGTGTTATTTGATTGCGTCCCTGCACTACCCCATCATTACTATCGACCTGAGGGAAGAGTCCCACCTGTAGGGGACCCGACATCTAGCTGCCTCACCATCCCCTCAGAGCTCTACAGCAGCGCTGGTACAAATTACCAGAAGACTACAGGTGGCGTCACGAACTGTATATAAATCTATCCCCTGTAAATATTCCCCCAACATACGCCAGACCGCCAGGGCCACAGACCGAGCCACCGCTACCTGTGACAACCCCATAGACTTCCATGGGCTCGGCTCTGAGTACCCCATTGCCCTGGTAATCCACAATTGTGGTGGCGGGTCGAGTCATTGGCTTTGTACATAGTTTCTAGTACGCTTAAGAGGGTCTTCAGTATCAAAACCCTGTTGTTTCAGGGGAGCATCTGTGTGGTCAGGAAGGATTGCAGGAGCAGGGGTAGTGCTGTGTTGGCTTTGTACATAGTCTCTAGTACGCTTAAGAGGGTCTTCAGTATCAAAACCACTTAAACTGATGCTGTCTCTTTGGCTCCCACTGATGGCTTGTTCCAGGACCTTTAACTTTGCCATGGCTATGGCGTGTTGGCGTTCCTTCTATAGGGCCTCTAGGGCAGCTTGTATTTTAGTGGCCTCAATTTTCATCTCAGTTTCCTTTTGAGCAAAGGCAGCTTGTATTTTAGTGGCCTCAGCTTCCGCACGTGCCTTTATGAGCTGTTCGCTGAGGGTTGAGGATTTTGAAGAGCGTAACTTAGATGTTCGCTTTGACTGTCTGGCAGAGCCAGAAATGCAAGATGACATCTCGGCTATTAGTGCGATTCTTGCCTCTGTTTTGGCTTTTATATCGCGCACCATGCTTTCTCTCTCAGAGTTAAGTTTTTGGAAAGCTTGCAGCTCTTTGCAGGTAACTGATGGGTTAAGTCTTTTTAACACTGCGATATACTGGTCTGTTATTTTTGCATAACATTGATAATCTGAACACAGTTGTGCGAGAGCTCCCTCCAGTGGTCGTTGGAGAGAAGCAGGCTGAGACAGGCTATTTATGTGGCTTAAGAGTTTTTGCCATAGCTCTGCTGTTGCATGGAGAAGATCATGTTTACTGGATTCCAGATTCTCCCTTATTTTCCATGTTGGCTTTGTGAGACGTCTAGCCTTCTCACTAAATGGTGGATTAGGGTCTATGCACTCTTCCTCTGACAATGGGTCTGGCAGAGACCGTGTAGTCATTCCTTCAGCCATCCTGATTCACAGGGAGAAGGGGAGCTGTACAGACTCTTATATGTTGAGAGCGGATGCTCTGCAGGAAGTTCTGTAGCTTTATAGAAGCTGTGGGTTTTACAGATGAATCTGAAAAGTCTTTTTTACTATTTTGTCCCCGGGCCTGTGGCTGTAACTATGGCTCTGTGAGATGCTGGATCTCTTTACCTTACTTACAATTGGCGACGATCGCAGATAGCTTAACTCAGCTGCTGGCACACACGTTATGAAGAATCCAGAAGAGACTTTGATTTCTTTATGAATTCTTGTTGAATGCATACAAACAGCAGCAGGTAAAAAAGACTTTCTTCAGACAGACTGAAAACACATGTGATTCTGATAAAATCAAGATGGAGAATGAAACACAGGAGAAAGAAGAAGGAAATGACATCACACCAGAAGAGGGAGACAGAGAGACAGAAGGGACAAACTTAATGTAAAGGGAGGATTTCAGCTATGCAAACACAGGGACACATAGCAACAGTAAACAATATGAGAGACTGCAATACAGCATGTAAAATACACAGGACAGTCTGTAAAATGTCTCATTCATGGACATAACACCACCCGTCTCTTGATGATTGACCACAAGTTCTCAATGGGATTAAGATCTGGGGAGTTTCCAGGCCATGGACCCAAAATCTCTATGTTTTGTTCCCTGAGCCATTTAGTTATCACCTTTGCTTTATGGCAAGGTGCTCCATCATGCTGGAAAAGGCATTGTTGATCGCCAAACTGCTCTTGGAGGGTTGGGAGAAGTTGCTCTTGGAGGACATTCTGGTACCATTCTTTATTCATGGCTGTGTTTTTAGGCAAGACTGTGAGAGAGCCGATTCCCTTGGCTGAGAAGCAACCCCACACATGAATGGTTTCAGGATGCTTAACAGTTGGCATGAGACAAGACTGGTGGTAGCGCTCACCTTGTCTTCTCCGAATGAGGCGTTTTCCTGATGTCCCAAACAATCGAAAAGGGGATTCATCAGAGAAAATAACTTTACCTCAGTCCTCAGCAGTCCACTGCCTGTACCTTTTGCAGAATATCAGTCTGTCCATGATGTTTTTTTCTGGAGAGAAGTGGCTTCTTTGCTGCCCTCCTTGAGACCAGGCCTTGCTCCAAGAGTATCCGCCTCACAGTGCGTGCAGATGCACTCACACCTGCCTGCTGCCATACCTGAGCAAGCTCTGCACTGCTGGTAGCCTGATCCCGCAGCTGAAACACTTTTAAGAGACGGTCCTGGCGCTTGCTGGTCTTTCTTGGGCGCCCTGGAGCCTTTTTGGCAACAATGGAACCTCTCTCCTTGAAGTTCTTGATGATGCGATAGATTGTTGACTGAGGTGCAATCTTTCTAGCTGCGATACTCTTCCCTGTTAGGCCATTTTTGTGCATTGCAATGATGACTGCACATGTTTCTTTAGAGATAACCATGGTTAACAGAAGAGAAACAATGATGCCAAGCACCAGCCTCCTTTTAAAGTGTCCAGTGGTGTCATTCTTACTTAATCATGACAGATTGATCTCCAGCCATGTCCTCATCAACACCCACACCTGTGTTAATGGAGCAATCACTGAAAAGAGGCTAGCTGGTCCTTTTAAGGCAGGGCTGCAATGATGTTGAAATGTGTTTTGGGGGATAAAGTTCATTTTCTAGCCAAATAATGACTTTGCAAGTAATTGCTGTTAAGCTGATCACTCTTTATAACATTCTGGAGTATATGTGAGTCGCACTTAGTACCAGGGCTATGGGATACTCGGCACCGAGCCCATGAAAGTCTATGGGGTTTGTCACTGGCAGCAGGACTCGGTCCGTGGCCCTGGGCGCTCATACAATGGGGGATATTTACAGGGGAATTGTAGTAATAGATAGTTCGTGACGCCACCTGTGGTATCTGATCAATTGGATCAGCGCTGCTATATGGATCTTCACAGGGGATGTTATGGGGCAGCTAGATGGTAGGTCTCCCACAGGTGAGACTGGTCCCTGGAAGTCTATGGTGGTGCAGGGTGTAGGTAATAAAGCAGTCTCACACAAGGCAATCTCTTTCCATACCTTTACTGCAAAGCAAACAGCTGAATAGAATCCCCACCTCTGCTATCTGTGTTGAATGCTGCACTATATATTAATGGTATGAACTGCATTCAGTGGAAGCAAACAGCTGAATAGAATCCCCACCTCTGCTATCTGTGTTGAATGCTGCACTATATATTAATGGTATGAACTGCATTCTGGCAAGTGGAACGCCGAAACTAAGTCTGTGAATAGAATCCCCACCTCTGCTATCTGTGTTGAATGCTGCACTATATATTAATGGTATGAACTGCATTCAGTGGAAGCAAACAGCTGAATAGAATCCCCACCTCTGCTATCTGTGTTGAATGCTGCACTATATATTAATGGTATGAACTGCATTCAGTGGAAGCAAACAGCTGAATAGAATCCCCACCTCTGCTATCTGTGTTGAATGCTGCACTATATATTAATGGTGTGCACTCCATACCTCTACTTGCTGCACTGCTTTACCATCTTGCAACATAGTTTATTGTGCCTGTTAATAAGGCTTTGGAATAATTCATTTTTGCACTGTGTTTAAAATACTTAAGGGTATGCCACACTAAACAACATCGCTAACGGGATCGCTAAAAAACGTCACTATTTAGCGATCCCGTTAGCGATGTTGTTGTGTGCGGCAGCTGCCAGCGACGAGCTTCCTGCTGTGATCTCGCTCGTCGCTGGAATCGTTCCGGACCCTATTTTATCGCTGGCGCCCCGCTGGGTAAGTATATATCGCTAGTGTGGCACCTTTTTTAGCGATTTAGCGGTACTTTTGTACCGCTAAAGTCGTTAAGGAGATCGCTAACCGCGATAGCGTCCTTAACGACATCGCTAAGTTAGGTAGCTACTAGCGATATAGAAACAATCCCGCTAGCGATCTCATTAGTATGCGACGCTAACGAGATCGCTAGCGGGATTGTGTAGTGTGGCAGTACCTTTACTGCTTTATATCCCGGTGACTGGGGCCTCTCTAGATGCTATCAGGTGGAAGGTGCTAAAGCATATAGATGTTGCCAGGTAGCCTTTGATGATCTAACCACCCCCTGGTGTGCTGGCCCCAGCTGGCAAATTATCCCAAAACAGCCCCCACAATCCCACTTTCCTGACCCTGTAGTGTGGACTATATATTTAGGAGTAGTCTAAGGGGCGCACGCAGTAAGGGGGCGCACGCATCACAGAAAGCAAAGCATCACGAAAGACAAGCATCGAGTAAAAGGCAGTTATCCATGGCAGTTAATCAGGGCAGGAATCAGGTAGCCCACACTTTGCTTTCTTTTAAATTATGTTCTCTATCTCTATCCTCCTGTGTTCCCTTGGCATCCACATTCACTGCCCCATCCCCCCTCCATCACGACTCATATACATCAGCCCCTCCATACTTCCCTCTCCCATGTACAGTTCCCATGCACTCCTCACCTTCCTAAGAAAACTCAGCCCATCTTGCCCAAACATATCTCACAAAAAACCTATTTATAAATCCAACAACTACCTGCTCTTTATCTTCCTACTCCTACTGATTTCAGGGGACATCTCCCCCAACCCTGGTCCATCCCCCAACCTCAATCCCTACCCTACCTCATTTCGAAACCATAATAATCTTGTTAATATTACTTGCACTCCCTCATCTCCTTCTTTCAACTGTGCCCTCTGGAATCCAAGGTCTGCATGCAATAAACTATCTTTCCTGCACAACTACTTTCTGAACAACTCTCTTCATCTGTTGGCCCTCACTGAAACCTGGATTCAGGATTCTGACACGGTCTCCCCTGCTGCCATTTCCTATGGTGGCTTACAGTTCTCCCATTCCCCGAGACCCACAAACAGACATGGTGGTGGAGTTGGCATACTCCTGTCCCCACAATGCACTTTCCAGGTCATCCCCCCAATTCCATCACTCTCATTCCCTTCTTTTGAGGTCCACACCATCAGGCTCTTCCATCCCCTCTCCCTCAGAATAGCGGTCATATATCGGCCCCCAGGCTCATCCACCCAGTTCCTTGACCACTTCTCAGCCTGGCTGCCGCACTTCATGTCCTCAGAACTACCAACCCTTATCCTTGGAGACTTCAACATCCCCATTAACAGTCCTACTTCCACATCTGCATCTCAGCTTCTATCACTAACCACTTCTCTAGGCCTCTCACAGCTTTCAACCTCTGAGACACACAAGGATGGCAACACCCTTGACCTGGTCTTTGTCCGCCTCTGTTCAATTTCCCACCTAAATAACTCACCGCTTCCACTATCTGACCACAACATTCTCTCCTTCACGCTCACAAATCCTCCACCACCCCAGCGAACTCCTACCTACCGCACATTCAGAAATCTGCAAGCCATTAACCCTCAGACACTTTCAGACTCCCTACACTCTTCGCTGTCCCCAATCTCCTCTTTTTCTTGTCCTAATCTGGCTGTTCAGCACTACAATGACACTCTTAGAAGCACCCTTGTCCAAGTAGCACCGCTCACCCTCAGAACTTCCAAACACACAGTAAAACAGCCCTGGCTCACATCGCAAACTCACCTTCTCCAGCAATGCTCTAGGAGTGCTGAACGCCTATGGAGAAAAACCCGCACACCAGAAGACTTCATCCACTTTAAATTCATGTTAAGAACTTATAATGCTGCCCTTCACCTCGCCAAACAGACCTACTTCACCACACTGATCTCCTCACTAGCCAACAACCCCAAGAAACTTTTTGACACTTTTCACTCCCTCCTCAGGCCAAAAGCACAAGCCCCTATCACAGACATTTGTGCTGATGACCTGGCCTCCCACTTTATAGAAAAAATAGATACTATCCGTCAGGAAATCTGCTCTCAACCACCAAGTGCTGTGACTCCCATCCCACCCTGCATTTCCCCTGGCTCAATTTCCACATTTGATCCCATCACAGAAGAAGAAGTCTCCAGACTCCTCTCTTCCTCTCGTCCGACTACATGCACTACCGACCCCATCCCCTCACATATCCTCCAGTCTCTTTCTCCTGTTGTCACAACTCACCTAACTACAATCTTCAATCTCTCACTCTCCTCTGGCATTTTCCCATCCTCCTTCAAACACTCCATCATTACTCCACTACTAAAGAAACCCGCTCTTGACCCTTCCTGCACAAACAACTACAGACCGGTCTCCAATCTCCCCTTCATCTCCAAACTTTTGGAGCGCCTAGTCTACTCCCGCCTCACCCGTTACCTCTCCACTCACTCCCTCCTAGACCCTTCACAGTCCAGCTTCCGACCCCTACATTCGACTGAACCTGCACTCATCAAAGTGACCAGTGACCTTCTGACAGCAAAACGTAATGGCGACCACTCTCTGCTCATTCTACTCGACCTTTCTGCAGCTTTCGACACGGTTGACCACCGTCTCCTACTGTCCAGGCTCCACTCTCTAGGTATTAAGGACACTGTTCTCTCCTGGTTCTCCTCCTATCTTTCTGACCACTCCTTCAGTGTTTCGTTCTCTGGCTCCACTTCATCTCCTCTCCCTCTCACTGTCGGTGTACCCCAGGGTTCAGTCCTTGGCCCCCTTCTCTTCTCTCTCTACACGGCCCCAATTGGACAGACCATCAGCAGATTTGGCTTTCAGTACCATCTTTATGCTGATGACACACAATTATACACGTCATCCCCCGACCTTACCCCCGCTGTACTACAGAACGCCACCGACTGTCTGTCCGCAGTCTCCAACATCATGTCTGCTCTCTATCTGAAACTCAACCTCTCCAAAACTGAACTTCTTCTGCTCCCGCCGTCTACTAACCTCCCTAAATCTGACATTTCCCTCTCAGTGGGCGGCACCATAATAACACCCCGGCAGCAGGCTCGCTGTCTGGGTGTTATGTTTGATACCAATCTCTCCTTCACCTCCCATATACAATCTCTTGCCCGCTCTTGCCGCCTACACCTAAAGAACATCTCTAGAATCCGCCCTTTTCTCACCATGGAAACAACAAAAACCCTCACTGTAGCATTGATCCACTCCCGCCTGGACTACTGCAACGCTCTATTACTTGGCCTCCCCATTACTCGACTATCCCCTCTCCAGTCCATCCTTAATGCAGCAGCCAGGGTTATCCATCTGGCTAACCGGTACTCGGACGCGTCCGCTCTTCGCCAGTCCTTACACTGGCTGCCCATTCATTATAGGATCCAATTCAAAGTACTTGTTCTCACCCACAAAGCTCTCCACACTGCAGCACCCCCCTACATCTCCTCCCTCATTTCTATCTATCGGCTTAACCGACTGCTGCGCTCTGCAAACGACTTTCGACTAACCTCTGCACTAATCCGTACCTCCCACTCCCGACTCCAAGACTTCTCCCGCGCTGCGCCAATCCTCTGGAATGCTCTACCCCAAGAAATTAGGACTATCCACAATTTGCATGGTTTCAGGCGCTCCCTCAAAACACATCTGTTCAGAGCGGCCTATCACATTCACTAATCAAAGTCATTCTATGTGTAAGTGTGTGTGTGTGTGTGTAGTCCATTCACTATCTCCATCCATCCCTCACTCCCTTAAGATGGCTGGACCATCATTGTAAATGAACCATTGTATATACACACCTGTATTTTGTATCTCCCCCACCTCATTGTAGATTGTAAGCTCTCACGAGCAGGGCCGTCTTATTTTGCTTTAATTACTGTATTGTTAACGTTGTGACTTATGACTTGTGTTTTGAAACTGTTAAACTGTAAAGCGCTGCGGAATATGATGGCGCTATATAAATAAAGATTATTATTATTATTATTATTGTAGATGTTTCAGGCAGGTCCCGGGAAGCTGGTCGGGGTGGAGAATGCACATTCAGGATAACCGCTGAGCAAGTTAGAGGCCTCCTTTAACTCTATAGGTAGGTGAGTACAAACTTGCATGAAGTCAAGTTAACTCTGTCTATCTCCAGCTTGTTCGATAGCTGCAACGCCCGGCCGACATGGTGGTAGAGCCTTCTAGTTGGTGAGAACAGAGTCCCTACTGTTGTGGCGCCTCACTCAAGGTCCTCGTTCTACCTGACTCCTTTTACGTATCAGCACTTAGGGCTACCTTCTGCGACTTGTAGTCCAGAAAGCCTCCGGTTTTCTTATTACTAGGCGTAAAGCACTAGCAACGCTTCGGACCCCGGTGTCCGGTGAATTAGTGCGGGTAATCCGGTACCTGATGCACTTCTCTCTCTCTCTCTCCACTGTGCCTCTCGTCCTGCTCTTGCTCCTAACATAAGCACGAGTAGCGATGTTGTCAATGTCAGCTTTTCTCCAGAGCTCGCTGAGCAGTTCTCAGTACACTCACTAGACTAGACTGGCTTGCACTGTCCTAAGACAGGAAGCTGACTGAACAATGAACTGAATGTGCCCACTCCTCTCCTCCTGCACAGACTGAACACTGACTGCTACGTGTCACTTCCTTTTATACCCCTAGTGGGTGTGTTGTGAAATGTAAGTGACGTGAATGAATATCAAGCTTCACGGTTACCTTCTTGTGCATTTTCCTGGAATATGTGTGCCTGGCGTAGCTGGGCCACACATATGCAAATTGCCATTAGAAAAAGTGAAGCAGTAGACTTTGTAAAAATTAATATTTGTGTCATTCTCAAAACTTTTGGCCATGACTGTATATGTATTCTATGTGTATATATCTATTCTTTCTTTTGTAATTTAAAAACTATTCATTTGGATCCATTATATGTCGGTTTTGCTAGCCACCGACAAAATCTTGCAAGTTGGATGTCAATCGGATGTTACACGTACGCTCATATGCGACTAAATCACATCCTCCCCGGAAAATCGGATGACAGACGGATCAATGTTCATGAAATTTTTGTGCGATAATCGACCGACTAAAACGGTCCGATTTTTTAGACGTTGAGTGTGACTCCAGCCTAATAATAAAAGTATCTTGTGACAGACATTAGTATATTAGAGGAAGTGTACATCTATATAACATAGTATCTAATATGTTATAAAAGTCACTAATACAAGCAGGACTGAATCAGGACTGATCGTCGGCTATATATAGACAGAGAAGGAGGGGGAAACCAAAGAAACTGTGGTGACAGTTTTCATATGTACCGGAGACAATGACAAAAATAGACCCATTCAAATGAATGCGTCTGTGCACCTGTCAGTGTGTTTCCACGGACCGTTTGTTCGTGGGTAAAACACGCTGACATGTCCGTTTTTTACCGGCAGCACCAGGGACGTATTTGCCACTAGGCACTTGAGGGCACGTGCCTAGGGCGCCAGGCTGCGGGGGGGCGGCACCTGAGCAAGGAGTCGTACTCTTCGAGTGTCCCCCTCCTCTCACGCTCGGTGCCTCCCTCGTTCTGTGACCGCTGCTCTCCCATGACTTCTCCTCATATACCCCCGCTCCCATATATGATCCGCCACGCCAGCCCACCATCGGCTGTCGCCTGGAAGCCTCAGGTCTCGGGGCCTTGCCTGTGTGGACTCCGGCATTATCACTGCTGCGCCGGCACGTAGTGCGGGAGGATCAGGGAGGAGGACGAGCCACAAGTGCAGGCGGTGGTGTCCCGGGTCAGGCGCAGGAGCAGGCATTACTGGGGTGAGTGACCCTGCAGAGCAGGGAGGCCGGACCTAGCTGCAGGCGCTCGGCGGAAAAACTTTATAGTTGTAGAGTGAGAGGAGCACCTGCAGGGGTGAAGAGAGGCAGGTGTGCAGGTACTGGGGAAGTGGCACCGTGCGTACCCCGCTGTCTGCACCCTGCTTTAGAGGTGGTATGGAGAGATGGTGAATAGGGACCCCACCCCCAAAAGGGGCGCAGTATGGACTTATAGTAGGGTCTGTACTGAGGGGGCATCCTTCTTTCAAGTATATGCACAGGGTAGGGTGGGCATGGTATCTGCAGCATGCACACAAGAAAGTGGATGGGTGGGGGTCTCCTACTTTCAGCATTTGGGGGTCTCTCAGCCCTATTGTGTAGGTCTCCTGCTTTTAGCATTTGGGGGTCTCCTTGCCCTATTTTTTTACTCTCTTCAGCCAGAGTAGACTTGTTTTGCATCTTTGCACTATGCGAACATGCTACGGATTTAGATGCAGATCCGCAGCGTTTTTGGAGGCGCGGAATTGCATCAAATCTGCAGTGTAGTGCACAGCCAATGTTAGTCTATGTGAATTTGAGGTTTGGTGTGCACATGCTGTGGAATAATACGTGCAGATTTGCAGCGTTTTTATTTCCACAGTATGTCTATTCTTTTTGCGGCTCTGCAGCGTTTCTGCACCCATTGACTTGCATTGAGTCAGTCAAATCCATAGGTTTAAAAAGATCTGCGGATTTGCTGCAGATGTGCATGCAAGAAACGCTGCAGATAGGGAGGAGGAAGAGTGTGTGTGCGGTGAATATGTGCGGGTTTGTGTGCGGGTGTCTGTGTGTATCTATGTGTGTGTGCGGGTCTTTGTGCAGGTGTGTGCGCGGCTGTGTGTGTGTGGGTCTGTGTGTAGGCAGGCATCGTCCGATGGAACTACTAGTCCCATCCGGCTATGTCTGCTACAGTGACATCAGTAGCCGATGATGGGACAGTAGTAGTCCCATCATCCGGCTACTGTATTGAATAGTGAAAAAAAACAAAAAAAAACACATACACACATAGGGTACATACTCACCATACTGCTAATCCCCGACGTCCTCGATCCCCTGTAAAAAAAATAAAATAACAAACTCAACTTTATGCTCCCTGTTCCGACATAATCCATATAATAACGACTGTCCCACGACGACCTCCTGTGATACAATGAGGAAGGTATCCTTCCACAGTGTATCACTCCGCCGTCAGGTCACAGGAGTTCATCCTGTCACTTGCGGCAACGCTGCGTGGGAAAATTCTCAAGCAGCATTGCCGTCAAGTGAGAGGATGAACTCCAGTGACCCCTCAGTGATAACACTGCAGGAGCCATTGTCTCCTGTCAGTGTGTCACTGGAGGCCCTGTAGAGCGGTCACATCTCCTGATGTGACAGCTCTATAGGGGAGATCATCATGGGACACTCGTTATTACATAGATTACGTCGGAACAGAGCATATACGGTTGAGTTTATTAATTTTTTTTTTGCAGGTGATCGAGGGCGTCGCAGGAATTAGGCGTATAATAAAGATGGGAAAATCTATTGTGTTTTATTTCTTTAAAATATTCTGGCTGTGTGTTTATTTTACCCATTTACAACTATAGGATTAGTAATGGAAAGGTGTCTTATTGACTCCTCTCCATTACTAACCGGCCTTGATGTCACCTTACAATACAAAGGTGACATCAACCCCCTATTACCCCATGTGCCACCGCTACAGGGCAGTGGGAAGAGAGAGGCTAAGTGCTGGAATGTACCATTTCTGTCGTGGCTGTGAGCTGGTGTTTGTAGCCCGGGGGGGGCAATATCCATGGTCCCTTCCTAGGCTATGAATATCAGCCAGCAGCTGTCTGTATTGCCTTTCTGGCTATTATAGGAGGACCCCAAGTCATTTTTTTTGGGGTCCCCCTATTTTAATAGCCAGTAAAGGCTAAATATACAGCTGTGGGCTGATATTCATAGACTGGGAAGATCCATGGATATTACCCACTCCCCAGGCTATAAACATCGGCCCCCAGTTGCTGGCTTTCCCTCTCTGGCGCAGAAAATTGCGCGGGAGCCCACGCCATTTTTTTCCTCCATTTTTATTTAAATTAAACATATTGCGTTTAAGGCTGGGGTCACACTTGCGAGAAACTCGCACGAGTCTCGCACCTCAATACCTGACACTGCCGCCGGCACTAGGGACCAGAGTGTGCGTCTGCATGTATTTCTATGCCGCTGAACACTTCGGTCTGAGTGCCGGTGGCAGTGCTGGGTATCGAGGTGCAAAACTCATGCGATTTTCTCCCAAGCGTGACACCAGCCTGACGCAGATTTCTTCTATCTAGAGATGTATCTATCTATTGATATTCACTTATATTCGTTTTGTGTGTGTAAACATTACTGTAGAACATGGTATGTGATGATATTATGGTGTTTCAATGGAGTTGTGTCGACCCGCCACCACAATTGTGGGTTACCAGGGCAATGGGGTACTCAGAGCCGAGCCCATGGAAGTCTATGGGGTTTGTCACAGGTAGCGGTGGCTCGGTCTGTGGCCCTGGCGGTCTGGCGTATGTTGGGGGGGATATTTACAGGGGATAGATTTATATACAGTTCGTGACGCCACCTGTAGTCTTCTGGTAATTTGTACCAGCGCTGCTGTAGATCTCTGAGGGGATGGTGAGGCAGCTAGATGTCGGGTCCCCTACAGGTGGGACTCTTCCCTCAGGTCGGTAGTTAGGTAGGGATTGTGCAGGCATGCAATTAATAACTCAGTCTCACACCGTCAGCGTCTTTCCATACCTTTACTTGCAAGATGGTAAGGCAGATCCCAGGGAGGCTGATGGGGTTGATGGAGGATGAGCTTTGAGGCAACGGCTAAGCAAGTTAGGGGCCTCCTTTACAGTCCAATGATGATGAGTCCAACCAGCTTGAAGCGTAGTTCCCTCTATAACTCCAGCTATTCCAAAGCTGTACGGCCCGGTCAGTTTTGTGGTTGGAGCCTTCCTGTGAGAAAGCTGAATTCCTATCTTGTCGTGCACTGACTCAAGGTCCTCACTTCCTCTGACCCCAGTTACGTACTGACTCTTCAGGGCTGCTTGCCACGACCTAAGGTCCGGTAAGCCTCTGGTCTTCTTACCACTATGCTTGAAGCTATAGTGATCCTTCGGTCCCCAGTGACCGGTAGCAATGTGCAGGACTTCTCCAAGCCAAAAGCACTTTTAAATATTCCTTCCACTTTGCCCTTCGATTTGCTCGACTCTTAATAGATATCTCAGTCTGTCTTCCAGTGGGGCACAGCTCTGACTAGGCTGAGGTGAACTAGGCCACCTGTACTAGCCTCCACTTTCTGAACTGCTAACAGGCTCAGACTGGACACGTCTACTCAGTCCAAGGACAGGAAACTGACTGACTAAATCACCCCCTTCCACACCCCTGCTGGGTGTGTCCGAAGTGTACGTGATATTATGGAGAGCCCTTAACTGTTACCTCTCCACTCATCCTCCTGGTATTGTGTACCAGGGCTACACATTCCCCCATGGTAAACGACAGC
This sequence comes from Oophaga sylvatica, assembly GCA_033576555.1. NCBI lineage: Eukaryota > Metazoa > Chordata > Amphibia > Anura > Dendrobatidae > Oophaga > Oophaga sylvatica. The sequence continues at coordinate 60,240 of JARQOD010000977.1, read as the reverse complement.
ACTCCCGGGCTGTAAAATATAAAGAGACAATTTGTTTATGCATTAAACATCAAACATTAAACATTAATTCGTCCCATCCGGGAGGTAAGAATGTCTTGAACGTTGCAAACAATAACATTATAGAAAAATACAAATATTAAATAACATTTTCATATAAATAGACAATATACTTGTGAAGGACCCGCACCAAACCTTCAACGTGGGTCCTGGTGGGCTGCAGGACATCCGAATGCAGACCTCACTCAGTGCCACACCACACGGGTTTTCTGTTCAGAGGTAAGTCAAGGCTTCATGTGAAACCATTAAAAGGCACCTTAGTGCAACTATTTACAGGATACAGTTTTTGGGCTGGCTCAGTCCTCAGCCTCTGAGTCCATTATAAGACATAATAGGGAAAAACACATATATATATAGACTTTTTACAATATTCACATCAATTCGTTATAATCACTGCTGATATCTAATGGGTAACTTCCCTTTTTTGATTCGCTCTGATCTACGTGGTGTAGCTTCAGGTATATCAAGTTGCGATCTGTCTGCACTGCGTAACGGCAAACTATAGAACTGCCTCAATCTTTCTATGGATCTGGCAAGCGTACTGATGGCTGGGCGGTGTGAGTCAGCTTCACCAGGGGATCCCATAGTATGGGGCGCTGCTTCAGATGATCCTTCTTGAGATTCCACAGGTTGAGGTGTTGCTGGGATGGGTAACTCCTGAACGGGCTCGACTGGCACAACGGGCACAACTGGAGGTAGAACTTCCTCTTGTGGCTGATAAAACTGCAACACCGGAACTATTACAGCATCTCCCAGTCTAGGCCAATCCGCAGGAAAATCTCCCAGATCGGTGTGTATGACCTCTTCTTTCCTTTCTTTTTGATTGATGACAGGGTTCTTTTCACAACATTTCAAGGGTTCTGGACACAATTTCAAATGGTCTCTGGACACAGTGGTTATTGTTCTTCCTCCGTCCTTACTGATGATACAAACTTTTCTGTTGTCATATCTAGAATCTTGTACGACGTAGGGTTCTTGCTCCCACTGGTTATCCAATTTGTGCATCTTCCTTTTTCTTTTTAATACTACCTCTCCAGGCATCAAAGGCTTGGCAGGAGCATTTCGGTTGTAAACATCTTCCTGTTTCTCCCGTGCCTTGTTGAGACTTTCCTCTACACAGATTTGTACTCTTCTGTATTGTTCTTGCCGATTGATGTCCCAGTTTTCAACGGCGTCGTCTGCCTCCGGTTCTACCACTCCAAGTTCTAAATCCATTGGTAGTCTTCCGGGCCTTGCTCGCATAAGATAAGCTGGAGTGCAGTTAGTTGAGCTTACAGGTATATGGTTATACAAATCAACCAAGTCAGGTAGTAAATCCGGCCATCGATTCCTGTCTTCCAACGGTATGGATCTCAACAAGTCAAGGACAATATGGTTCATTTTTTCACAAAGACCGTTGGTTTGAGGGTGATATGGTGTTGTTCTAATTTTCTTGCACCCGTACATGTGACAGAATTCCTTGAATAGATCGGCTTCGAAAGCAGGTCCCTGATCGGTTAATACTTGCTCCGGATACCCATGCGGTCTGCAGAAGCTTGCTTGGAAGGTTTTCGCGGCCGTCACTGCGGTCTGGTCTTTAACTGGAACAACCACCAGAAATCTGGAGTAATGGTCCACCATAGTCAAGGCGTATGAGTATCCAGATCTACTTGGCGACAATTTGACGTGGTCCAGGGCCACAATCTCCAGAGGACGAGTCGTCCGGATAGGTTGCAGGGGTGCCTTCTGACTACCGTAGTCCTTTCTTCTGAGACCACAGGGTCCACAGTTCCGACACCACCTCTCGATGGAGCTGCGCATCCCTACCCAGTAGAACCGGCATCTCAACAGGGTCTCCAGCTTTCTCCAGCCAAAGTGTCCTGCTTGATCGTGGTACGCTTCCAACACCATTGGGACGTCTGCCTTGGGGACCACTATTTGCCAGACCATCTCATGGGTTCTGGGGTTGACGTATCTCCTGCACAACTTCTCACGGTATAGGAACAACCTGCTTTTCTCGTTCCACAGGAGCTTTGCTGACATAGGTGCATCCTTTTCCAAAGAGGAACCTTCCTGTCTTAACAACTCCTTGATACGGCTGACCACTGGATCGCTGTCCTGAGTCTCTTTCCAACTGTGATGGGGTAAAGGATTTAATGTTGCACCATACTGCTTTCTGTGGACTCGATGCTCGTGGACTACCCCATTTCGATGGAACGCAGGGAGCTCAATTTCTTCCAGGTCGTCCGATTCTTCTTCCGTGTCAGAGTCATGCGGCCTTCGGGACAACGCGTCAGCATTAGCATTCTTTCGACCTGCCCGATACTTGATAGTAAACTGGTAATTGGACAACCGAGCCATCCATCGCTGCTCCATGGCACCCAGCTTGGCAGTTTCCAGGTGCGTTAACGGGTTGTTATCTGTAAACGCAGTGAACTGATTAGAGGCCAGATAATGCTTAAATCTTTCAGTAATGGCCCAGACCAGCGCCAGAAACTCCAGCTTGAAGCTGCTATAATTTTCCGGATTCCTCTCAGTTGGCCTGAGTTTTCTGCTGGCATATGCGATGACTTTTTCTTGGCCATTCTGCTTCTGACTGAGAACTGCTCCCAAACCTTCATTACTGGCGTCGGTGTACAACAGGAACGGTTGGCTGTAATCAGGATAGGTTAAGATCTCATCACCTGTAAGGATCTCTTTCATCTTTTGGAATGCTTCAGCCTGTTCTTTACCCCAATTAAAGGGAGGGTTTCTGCTCTTTAGGGATTGTCCTACTAGGAGGTCCTGTAAAGGAGCTGCCTTCTTCGTGTAATCTTTCACGAATCTCCTGTAGTAACCCGTTAGTCCCAGGAACTGTCGCACTTCCTTAAGGTTCTTCGGCTCCGGCCACTTCTGGATGGCAGTGACTTTCTCTGGGTCCGGCGCTACTCCTTCCGAACTGACGATGTGCCCCAAGTATTGTACCTTCTGCTTGAGTAGATGGCATTTTGAGGGTTTTAATTTCATCCCGTACCTGGACAGGGACTCGAATACTTCTGCCAGGTGCTTCAGATGGTCCTCATATGTCTTGGAATACACGATGACGTCGTCTAGGTATAGCAGCACGGTTTCAAAATTGAGATGTCCCAGACAGTTTTCCATCACTCTCTGAAATGTTCCTGGGGCACTGCTGAGCCCAAACGGCATTCTGTCGAACTCACAGAGCCCCATTGGGGTGGTGAAAGCCGTTTTCTCACGATCCTCCTCAGCCACAGCCACTTGCCAGTAACCACTAGTCAGATCAAGGGTAGAAAAGTAGTTAGCCGTTTTCAGAGCAGCTAATGATTCCTCTATACGTGGTAACGGGTATGCATCCTTGTGTGTTATGCGGTTCACCTGCCTGTAATCCACACACATTCTCATACTACCATCTTTCTTTTTAACCAGAACTAGAGGGGCTGCCCAGGGGCTACAACTATCCCTTATCACCCCGGCTTTCTTCATATCATTCAACATTTCTTTAGCCTTCTGATAATGAGCTGGAGGTATGGGCCTATACCGCTCTTTGATGGGAGGATGACTGCCTGTAGGGATATGATGTTGTACTCCCTTAATTATCCCAAAATCAAGTGGATTTTTGCTAAACACTTGGGCGTACTCTTGCACCACCCGTAATACCCCTTGCTTCTGGTGAGCGGGAGAGGTGTCCGTCCCAACATGGAGTTGCTGACACCATTCCGCCACCTGAGTTGCTGGGTCATTGTCCTCCGCTATTTGACAGGAGTCTAAGGACTCAGCCGGGAGAATAGAATTATTGTCGACAGCATGAAGTTTAGCAATGGTTGCATAACGGGGTAAATTTACCTCATCATCTCCCCAATTGAGAAGCCGTACCGGTACTCTTCCATTCACCACTTCTACTACTCCTCTAGCAGTCATAAGTGTAGGTCTATGTTCTGAATGGTGGGGTTCTACTACAGCTTGGTAATTCTGTCCTCTCAGACCTATGGCTGCCCTGCACCAAATGATCATTTCACTCATTGGGGGTATCACAATAGGATCCGAGTCAGTGACTCGTACATTACCAATTTCGCCGTCTGTAAGCTTCGCTTGCTGCTGACACACCAGGGCCCGGATCTCTCTTTGGATTACTCCTCTCTGCCTTGGTCGGGCAATCTCAGCGAGCTGTTGGAGCAAGAACACAACTTCTCCCAAACAATTACCGATAATGTTAGTACCCAAAATTATATTTAAACCGTTCTCCTCATTTACAGTCTTTACTACCAGAAGCCCTTGGTCTTTCAACTCCTCTCTGCCCACCTTTACATCTACACATTTTGTCCCGAGTACTTCTACAGGAAGACCATTAGAAGCATACACGGTAAAGTCAAGGCTCGGAGGTTTAAGACTGTCCATTGACCAGTACTTAGTATAGAGGGCATCAGGTATTAGGGTCACCTGCGACCCAGTGTCTAACAATGCTGGAACAGCAATACCATCTAGAATAATAGACAGGTAGGGTCGCCCGCCCACATACCTGCGGCTCCAGTCTAGGGGGCCTGACGGGTATTCTCCTGGGTGTTGGCCCTTGGACCCAGGTTCTGCCCGTTTAAAGGACACTGTGGAGACATATGACCTTTCCGGTTGCATCGGTAACAGATGATCTCTCGACGAGGAGGGTGTTGATCAGAGGTCGCTCCTGGGGGTGGCGTTGTCCTCCTCCGGGGGGGCGACGTCTTCTTTCTTCTCCGGTGCATCCACGGGACGTCTTCTGGGCAGTCAGCTAACAAGATCTTTCCTTCTTCCTCTTTCCGCAGTTGCAGGGCACTCATCACAGCAGCCAGATTTTTAGTCAGCTGGCGCACCTCTGAGCGCAGACAATCCAATTCACTAGGAGGGGTCACCTGCGCTTTGGCTTCGGCCACTAACGGGGAAAAGGGGGTTACTGCCGGTTCCAGAGTGACTTCAGCCTGATGATGTTGGGTTGCCACCTCAGGTTTGCCCAGGGGCCGCAGCCCTTTTATTGCCATGTCCTTTAGGGCATCAAAGGTAGCATCCGGATGATCTAAGGACCACCAGTTTACAGTTCTGCGTTCCTCTTGGGATCTCAATCCCTGTATAAATTGTTCTTTCAGCATTTTATTCTCGTCGATAGCATTTAAATTGTTAATTTGCTTGAGGGCTCTCAGGGCTCCCTGTAGTCGGCAAGCGTAGTCCCGGATGCTGTCACCTGGTTGCTGTGAACAGTGGTAGAAGGCCATCCGGAGATCCGTTTCTGTGCGGTCTTCAAATATGGCATGCAACTTAAGGAAGATCGCAGGTACCGACTCCTGATCAACGGTATCCCAAGTCTCCACTTCCCTCTCAGCAGCGCCAGTTAGCTGCCCTATTAGCACAGCAGCTTTTTGTCTCTCCGGCATGGAGTACATTTCTAGGATGCTGCATAACTTCCGCTTGAAGCCTGCTAATGTGCCTGGCTCACCGCTGTACTGGGGAAGCCATTTCGCCCCAGGCATATATGGGAGCGTTAGTGGCATGATCGGGACTACCGGACTGGGTGCAGGGCCTGCGCCCCCATCTGGCGCTAACAATACCAGGCGGTGCGGGATTGGGGCCTCCGGCTGGGGCCGCACTGTCAGCCGGTTGTTGTGACATCTTAGCGCCCCTTGGTTAAACGGAGCCTACCGGTTTCAGACGCTGCTATTTCACAGGCACCGCAGTGGGAACAGGACCTTCGTCGCAGGCGCTCTGATGTCAGAGCGTTCGCTTCCTGTTGCAGGACCTGCCGATGAGTCAGAGCCAGGGGCGTGTCCAAGACTTTGCGCGCTCTTTCAGGTACGCCCACCTTCTTCTCCAGCGCCTTAGGGCGCGAATCTGGCGGCAAATATGGCGGTATTTGGCGCCAAACAACAGCAACAGTCCTTTTCACCAAAAACACTCCACAGGCACACAGGGCTCGCAATGCTGCAAGTTTCGTATCCTGTTCGTGACGCCAAAGTTTTGTGTCGACCCGCCACCACAATTGTGGGTTACCAGGGCAATGGGGTACTCAGAGCCGAGCCCATGGAAGTCTATGGGGTTTGTCACAGGTAGCGGTGGCTCGGTCTGTGGCCCTGGCGGTCTGGCGTATGTTGGGGGGGATATTTACAGGGGATAGATTTATATACAGTTCGTGACGCCACCTGTAGTCTTCTGGTAATTTGTACCAGCGCTGCTGTAGATCTCTGAGGGGATGGTGAGGCAGCTAGATGTCGGGTCCCCTACAGGTGGGACTCTTCCCTCAGGTCGGTAGTTAGGTAGGGATTGTGCAGGCATGCAATTAATAACTCAGTCTCACACCGTCAGCGTCTTTCCATACCTTTACTTGCAAGATGGTAAGGCAGATCCCAGGGAGGCTGATGGGGTTGATGGAGGATGAGCTTTGAGGCAACGGCTAAGCAAGTTAGGGGCCTCCTTTACAGTCCAATGATGATGAGTCCAACCAGCTTGAAGCGTAGTTCCCTCTATAACTCCAGCTATTCCAAAGCTGTACGGCCCGGTCAGTTTTGTGGTTGGAGCCTTCCTGTGAGAAAGCTGAATTCCTATCTTGTCGTGCACTGACTCAAGGTCCTCACTTCCTCTGACCCCAGTTACGTACTGACTCTTCAGGGCTGCTTGCCACGACCTAAGGTCCGGTAAGCCTCTGGTCTTCTTACCACTATGCTTGAAGCTATAGTGATCCTTCGGTCCCCAGTGACCGGTAGCAATGTGCAGGACTTCTCCAAGCCAAAAGCACTTTTAAATATTCCTTCCACTTTGCCCTTCGATTTGCTCGACTCTTAATAGATATCTCAGTCTGTCTTCCAGTGGGGCACAGCTCTGACTAGGCTGAGGTGAACTAGGCCACCTGTACTAGCCTCCACTTTCTGAACTGCTAACAGGCTCAGACTGGACACGTCTACTCAGTCCAAGGACAGGAAACTGACTGACTAAATCACCCCCTTCCACACCCCTGCTGGGTGTGTCCGAAGTGTACGTGATATTATGGAGAGCCCTTAACTGTTACCTCTCCACTCATCCTCCTGGTATTGTGTACCAGGGCTACACAGAGTATGTAAAAGAAGAGGTTGGACAAAGAAATGACATCACAGTTCTTTTTTTTTTGTTAAATAACATATCTTTATTTAGCTTACAAAAAGCATACAAATCCGCACGAAGAAACGCATGAAAACCCGCATCAAAAACGCGCGGATTTTTACCTGCACTTTCTGCCAAGAGAGGTAGAATCTGCACAGAAAATTCCACAGGCAAATCTGCAATGTGTGCACATACCCTAAACCTGCCAGTGAAGAGACGTGTGAGCTCTCGGGCACATGTGCTGGCTGCACCTGGGGGGCTGTGTAGGAGCGTCCCCTATAGGGACCAATAATCACCTGCTTATATCACATCATAAAAATTAAAACTAGTGTCCGTCTCAAATTAATTAATGTATTATCTTGAAAATAAATTCCCATATTATAGACTATTTTATAGGTAATATTATTACTTTTAAATCTTTTATTGGACGCATCTCGTCACTTCCACATCCTTGATGATGATGTCTTTAATTGTCCTTTTGTCTTTTGTGCATTGTGTACCTGAACCTGTCGGCCTGATAAGATGGATATAACCCTTGTTGCTTCCAGTCCCTGTTGGATATTTTGCATCCTTTTTAGGGATGAACTAGCAAGGTGCAGGGACAGGTAGTGATGGATACTTGCGGACATGTGCGGCACTTGCGGTTTTTTACTTGCGGTGAGACAAAAAAACACTGCTAGCAGCGTTTTTTTTTTCCGTTGCTGAAAGTACCACATTTGCCTGATTGCGGCAAAACCGTAAGTGCCGCACATGTCCGCAAGTCCCATAGGGAATGAATGAGGCCGAACACAGTGATCTGTTACGCGACAGATGCGGAAAAACTGCTGGATCTGCCGCAAATGGCAAAAATCGCTGATGTGAAAGTAGCCTAAGTCACTGCCGACAGTGTCTGCATTAGTCATACTCACCAATGGGGGAGGCAGCACTAAAAGTGCCTAGGGCAGCATCAACTCTGAATACGGCCCTGGGCAGCACGGTGTTATGATTTGGTAGCTGAGGAGAGCAGGCAAAAAAGGAAATACACCAGAGAGGTTGGAATCTATGAGATTGCAGTACCCTGACTAACCACCACAACTAAAGGCAGCCGTGGAGCGTACCTACGTTGGTCCTAGACGCCTCGTCACAGCCTGAGAAGCTAACTACACCTAAAGACAGAAAGAGGAAAACTATCTGCCCCGGAGCAGATCCCCAAAGAACAAAGAAAGCCCACAAACATGTAATGGCGGTTAGACAAGAGGAAAATACAGACACAGACATAAAATAGTATGAGCAAACGTTGGGGCCCAAACTTCCTAAATAGAAAAGGATAGGAAGGTCACTTACTGCAATCCCAAAAAACCCTGAAAAGTACCAACTCTACTAATTACAAAAACACCTGAGATCACACGACCTCTACCACCTAAATTAGTTCTCTGGTGTAACAAAACTAAACAGCAGCCACTGAAAAAACTGGAAAAGGCAAATGAACAAACAACAGTGGCTGAACTAAACTGAGAGGAGCACAAGCCCCCGGAGGGGACCCGGCAGACCCCCACAGAAGTGCAGGACAAAATACAAAAAGCAAGCACAAAAAAACTAAAAGAAGAAAATTTCTTATCTGTTAGCAGAAGATGCAGGCACGAAACAGCAAGCTACAAAGTGAACAGGAATCAAAGATGAGACCAGAACAATTGATAACCGGCAACCCTGATGGGAGGGAACCTCCCTTACACAAAACCAGTCAGCAACACCTGATCGCCAATCTTCACAATCTTCATTGGATAGTTCAGTACTGTTTGTAACCACCAGAGGGAGCTTCTGCTCAGAATTCATTTCTAGCACATTCACAACAGTACCCCCCCCTTGAGGAGGGGTCACCAAACCCTCATTTGAGCAACCAGGTCGGTCAGGATGAGCTCTGTGATACGCACGGATGAGTCTCCTAGCATGGATGTCCGAAGCAAACACCCAAGAATTGTCCTCCTGACCATAACCTCTCCACTTAACCAAATACTGGAGTTTCCGTCTAGAAAAACGAGAATTCAATATTTTCTCAACCACATACTTCAGATTGCCCTCAACCAAAACAGGGTCAGGAGGCACAGCCATAGGAACCACTGGCTCGACAAACCTCTTCAATAAGGACTTGTGGAACACGTTATGGATCTTAACTGTCCCTGGAAGAAGTAAACGAAAGGAAACAGGATTAAGAATCTCCATGATCTTATAAGGTCCAATGAACTTAGGCTTAAACTTAGGAGATGCAACTCTCATAGGGATATTTCTTGAGGACAACCAGACCAAGTCCCCCACTTCAAACCGAGGACCATCAGTCCTATGCCGGTTGGCAAACCGCTGGGCCCTCTCCTGAGAGAGGGACAACCTCTCCACTACCTGGTCCCAAATCTGCTGCATACGCTCCACAACAGAGTCAACACCTGGACAGACAGAAACCTCCGTCTGTCCTGAAGAAAATCGAGGGTGAAACCCAAAATTGCAGAAAAATGGAGACATCAAAGTGGCAGAGCTAGCCCTATTATTAAGAGCAAACTCAGCCAAAGGCAAAAAAGAGACCCAGTCATCCTGATCAGCAGACACAAAGCATCTCAGATAAGTCTCCAATGTCTGGTTTGTTCTCTCAGTTTGTCCATTGGTCTGAGGATGAAAAGCCGAGGAGAAAGACAATTGAACACCAAGTTTAGAACAAAAAGTCCTCCAAAATCTGGAAACAAACTGGACTCCTCTGTCAGACACAATGTTCTCAGGAATGCCGTGTAACCGAACCACGTGCTGAAGGAACAAAGGCACCAATTCAGAGGAGGAAGGCAACTTAGGTAATGGCACAAGATGTATCATTTTGGAAAACCTATCACAAATCACCCAGATAACGGTCATTCTCTGAGAAACAGGGAGGTCGGAAATGAAATCCATAGAGATATGGGTCCATGGTCTCTTGGGCACAGGCAATGGCATCAACAAACCACTAGAGCGAGAGCAAGGCTTGGAGCGAGAGCAAGTCCCGCAGGACTGCACAAATTCCCTGACGTCACGAGACAAAGTAGGCCACCAAAAGGACCGACTAACCAAGTCTCTGATACCAAAAATTCCGGGATGACCGGACAACGCGGAACAATGAATCTCAGACATCACACTCTTTTTCCACCGGTCTGGGACAAACAATTTCCCAATAGGGCAGCGCTCGGGTTTATCCTCCTGACACCCTTCCAGAGCCAGTCTCAAATTGGGCGAGATGGCGGAAAGAACTACACCCTCTTTCAAAATAACAGCAGGATCAGATAACTCAGGAGAGTCCGCAAGGAAACTCCTCGAGAGGGCATCCGCCTTAACATTCTTAGTGCCAGGAAGAAAAGAAACCACAAAATTAAAACGTGTGAAAAACAAGGCCCACCTGGCCTGTCTAGGATTAAGTCGCTTGGCTGATTCCAGATAAACCAGATTCTTATGGTCCGTGAGGACCACCACCTGATGTTTGGCTCCCTCCAGCCAATGTCTCCACTCTTCAAAAACCCACTTCATGGCCAATAACTCCCGATTACCCACGTCATAATTACGTTCAGTTGGAGAAAATTTTCGAGAGCAGAAGGCACAAGGGTTACTTTTAGAGGTCTCTGGATCTCTTTGGGACAAAACGGCACCTGCCCCAATTTCAGAGGCATCAACCTCCACCTGAAATGGCAGAGAAACATCAGGCTGCCGTAGAACAGGAGCAGAAGTGAATCTCTGCTTAAGTTTCTGAAACGCAGAAACTGCCTCAGGAGGCCAATTCACCACATCAGAACCCTTTTTGGTCAAATCAGTCAATGGTTTAACAATAACAGAGAAATTACCAATAAATTTACGATAAAAATTGGCAAAACCCAAGAATCTTTGAAGAGCCTTTAATGAAGTAGGTTGGACCCAATCACAGATGGCCTGAACCTTGACCGGGTCCATTTCAATAACAGATGGGGACAAAATGAATCCCAGAAATGAGATCCTCTGTACGCCAAAAAGACACTTTGATCCCTTCACATACAGAGCATTCTCTCTCAAAATCTGGAACACAGTCCGAACATGTTTCACATGAGAGTCCCAGTTATTGGAAAAAAATCAAGATATCATCCAAATAAACAATCAGAAATTTATCCACAAAATCACTGAAAATGTCATTCATGAAGGACTGGAAGACAGAAGGAGCATTATTGAGCCCAAAGGGCATCACTAGGTACTCAAAATGCCCCTCTGGGGTATTAAATGCCGTCTTCCATTCATCCCCGTGCTTAATGCGAATAAGGTTATATGCCCCCCTGAGGTCAAGCTTGGTAAACCAAGTAGCACTTTTCACCCTGGAAAACAGGTCAGAAATCAAGGGTAACGGATATTGATATTTCACAGTGATATTGTTCAAGAGACGATAATCAATACACGGCCTTAATGAACCATCCTTTTTGGCCACAAAGAAAAAACCGGCACCCAAGGGTGAAGAGGATGGTCTGATATGACCCTTCTCCAATGACTCCTTGATATAAGACCGCATAGCGTCATGTTCAGGTACAGACAAGTTAAAAAGGCGACCTTTAGGGAATTTACTACCAGGCACTAATTCAATAGCGCAGTCATAGCTCCTATGGGGGGGCAAGGATGCAGATTTACTTTCGCTAAACACATCAGAAAAATCAGTCAAAAAGTCAGGAACATCCTGAGCCTGGGGGAGGCAGAAAAAACAGGAGTGTTGGTATTAACACATTGGCAGCCCCAACTGGTTACAGACACATATTTCCAATCCAAAACAGAATTATGAGACTGTAACCAAGGGAAACCCAGTACGATAATGTCATGCAGATTATACAGCACCAAAAATTTTCAACGCTCCTGATGATCAGGTTCAACCCTCATTATCACCTGAGTAGAGAACTGAGGTTTATTCTCAGCCAAAGGGGTAGAATCGATCCCCAGTAGGGGACTAGACTTCCGTAGGGGTATCAAGGGAAAACCACAACATTTAGCAAAATCAAAATCCATCAGGTTAATAGCTGCTCCCGAATCAACAAAAGCCTGAGCAGAAAATGTGGACAGGGAGCAAATCAGGGTAACAGTCAACAAAAATTTAGTCTGAACACTACCCAAGACAACTGAACGTGCAAAACGTCTTCCCCGCTTAGGGCAGACTGAAATAGCATGAGAAGCATCACCACAGTAGAAACATAACCCATTGCATTTACGAAACTCATGACGCTGTGCCCCAGAAGCCACTCTATCACACTGCATGGGTTCAGAAGCTGGTTCACAAGGCAACAGCGTTCCACGCATACCTCTACGCTCACGCAAACGTCCGTCAACTTGAATCGCCAAAGACACAGAATCATTGAGACCAGAGGGGACAGGGAATTCCACCATAACATCCTTTACACTCTCTGACAGACCCTTCCGAAAAAGGGCTGCCAAAGCATCGTCATTCCATTTGGTCAGGACTGCCCACCTACGGAATCTCTGACAGTATAACTCAGCGTCCTCAAGCCCCTGATTTAATGCCAACAAGGCTTTTTCAGCTTGATCAGTGACATTAGGTTCATCGTACAATAACCCCAGAGCCAGAAAAAATGCATCAACATTACTCAAAACAGGATCCCCAGGTGTCAGGGAAAAAGCCCAATCCTGAGGATCGCCGCGCAGGAGAGAGATGACAATTTGAACCTGCTGTGCTGCGTTCCCTGAGGACTTAGATTTCAAGGCAAAAAACAACTTACAGTTATTTTTGAAATTCAGAAATTTAGCTCGATCCCCTAAAAACAAATCTGGCATGGGAATCCTAGGTTCCACAACAGGCAACCCTGCAAGATAGGTAGCAATACTCCGAACTTCAGTGGCAAGCTGATCCACACGGCCAGACAACTGTGCAAACTCCATTGAGAGAAAAAAAAAAATCCTCCTCAGCATTCAGAGAAACAGAGGGAAAAAAAAAAAAAATCTCTGACAACTCTGACAATCTTCTTTCTTTAACACTATTTTTCCCTTCTGTGAGTACCATACAAATATCAGTTTTTGGGCCGGTGATACTGTTATGATTTGGTAGCTGAGGAGAGCAGGCAAAAAGGAAATACACCAGAGAGGTTGGAATCTATGAGATTGCAGTACCCTGACTAACTGTCATGTGTGCATTGCCACGAAGATCGTCGCGGTTGCACATTTTGACTTCTCACAGCTGAGCTGCTGTTTCTTTGTGTTTGGCAGCTAGGGAGTTAATTCTGTCTGTGCTCGGTGCTGGGACTGGGTGCAGTTTCTCCCGGCTGCAATTGATTATTTGTTGATTGGTTTCCTTTAAATTCCTGGTTGTCTGCTTGGGGAGTTGCCAGTGAAACCTTCATGCAGACCACAGATAGGAATGAATCTGTATAGACTTTAGTTGTGAGCTCCTTAGTTGTTCTAAGCTCAACTTGGTTAGAGTTTATTTCCCAGACCATTTATGTTCCTTTGGTGTTTGAGTGTGTATGCAAGCGAGTGTTATCCTGTCTGTCTTATATGTCTAATCTGTGTATTTAGCTGAGATCAGCCCATTTCCCTTTGGTGGTAGTCAGGATCCTTCTTAGGACTGATTACAGGGTTCAGGGTCTGATAGGAGACAGGGTTAGGTTGGAGACTTGGACCTCTGAACCATTATCAGTACCTCCAAGGTGAGGGATTAGTTAGGACCCCAGTTTAGGGTCAGGTTAGATCCCGGTCCACCTCTTTCCTGTTTCAGCTCATCAAGTCCTCAAGATTAACCCTGAGTTCAGCAGATATCGTGTCAGGTAAATCTATTCTATACTTACATGCTGATGTTGCTATACTAGTTGTTGTATAGAGTGTTGATCCTGTATTAATAGTTTACTGACATTGTATACATATCATTAGACAGCGTGACATTTTCACTGGCCATAAAAATTATCTCCAGTTACCATGGATCCAGTAGCCCAGCTGGCTCTGCAGTTGCAGGGATTATCCATGGAGCTGACGGACATTAAGTCCAAAGTTTTGTCTCCCCTGGAGCAAACCAGAGTTGAACCTAAAGTAGCTCTCCCGGACAGGTTCACTGGTGGGCGAGACAAATTTTTCACCTTCCGGGAGGCATGTAAATTGTATTTTCGGCTTCGGCCTCGATCATCAGGGAGTGAAGAGCAGAGAGTGGGAATTGTTATCTCACTTCTGCAAGGGGACCCTCAATCCTGGGCATTTTCCCTTCCTCCGGGATCCCCGGCTCTACTGTCTGTAGATCAATTTTTTACTGCCCTGGGATTGGTATATGATGACCCAGATCGGGTCTCTCTTGCTGAGACAAAATTACGTAAGATACAGCAGGGAGATCGTCCGGCAGAGGAATTTGCTTCTGAGTTTCGTAGATGGGCCACAGATACTCAATGGAATGACCCAGCTCTTAGGAGCCAGTTTTGTCATGGGCTTTCTGATAAATTAAAAGACGTTTTGGCTCAGTATGAGTCTCCTCCTTCTCTGGAGGTGCTATGGCCTTAGCTATCCGTACTGATAGACGGCTTCAGGAGAGGGGTGAGGTAACCCCACTCCCTGTTGTTTCTCCACCTACCACTAAAGTCCCTTATGTTGAGGTTCCCCTTGTCTGTTCGGATGAGCCTATGCAGTTGGGAGGGACATCATTTCGTAGGAGGGGATTGGCGGTACGCCGCAGGACTAGAAGATGTTTTTTCTGCGGGAAAGAGGGACATTTTGTTGGAGAATGTCCATCCCGTGCCTTGTTGAGCCAAAAGTCGCCGGAAAACTGTTAATCCCAGGTTGTGTGGTGGACGACAACCTGGGAGTATGTATTTCATCCGCCAGTTCTTCTCAGTTCCTTGTACCAGTGGAGGTGGTAGTTGGTACGAGAGTGGAGAGATTGTCTGTTCTTCTTGATAGTGGTTCCGGGGCTAATCTGGTTGACGCTCAGTTTGCTCAGGCTCAAGGTATGCATCTGAGTGTATTGGTCAAACCGATCCCTATATTCTCCATTGACGCCAGGCCTCTCGGCCAAGGTAGCTTTGTTCATGAGGTTCATAACATTGACCTTCGGGTAGGGGCAATACATAGGGAACAATTATCTTGTTATGTGTTGGAGGGTCTACCTACTCCCATTGTGTTGGGACTTCCTTGGTTGGTTAAACATAACCCTGTGATTAATTGGCAGTCCAGAGAAATAAGCCAATGGGGTGAGTTTTGCAAAAGCAACTGCATGAACACAGTCATCAGTGCGGTCGTACCTAGTACATTGCCTCCTTTTTTGGAGAATTTTGGGGATGTTTTCTCTGAGGAGGGGTGTCAGGAGTTGCCTCCTCATCGCGTGTATGACTGCTCTATTAATCTCCTTCCTGATGCTAAGTTACCTAAAGCTAGGTTGTATAATCTTTCTGGTCCTGAGAGGCAGGCTATGAAAGATTATATTTCTGAAAGTCTGGCCAAAGGGCATATTAGACCTTCATCTTCCCCAGTAGCCGCGGGGTTCTTCTTTGTGAAGAAGAAAGATGGAGGCCTACGCCCTTGCTTGGATTTCCGCGAACTTAATCGGATTACTGTTCGAGATCCGTATCCACTCCCTCTTATTCCTGATCTCTTCAATCAAATTGTTGGCGCCAAATGGTTTTCTAAATTGGATCTCAGGGGGGCGTATAATCTGATTAGGATAAAAGAGGGGGATGAGTGGAAAACGGCGTTTAACACGCCGGAGGGACATTATGAGAACCTAGTCATGCCTTTTGGTCTGACTACTGCACCAGCAGTATTCCAACATTTTGTTAATGACATTTTTCGTCACCTTGTGGGGCTGTTTGTGGTTGTATATTTGGACGACATTTTAATTTACTCGCCAGATCTTGTGTCTCATCAGGAGCATGTGAGACAGGTGTTGCAGATCTTGTGAGACAATAAACTATACGCCAAACTGGAGAAGTGTGTATTTGCCGTACAGGAACTTCAGTTTTTGGGTTTTTTGGTGTCAGCCTCCGGTTTCCGTATGGACCCTGAAAAGGTGAGAGCAGTGCTTGAATGGGATCAGCCAGGGGATCTTAAGGCTCTGCAGCGTTTTTTGGGGTTTGCTAACTACTACCGGAAATTTATTTGTAATTTCTCATCTGTCGTCAAACCTCTCACTGACATGACAAGAAAAGGGACGGATTTTTCTAAATGGTCGGACAAAGCTTGCCAAGCCTTTTCCTCTTTGAAGAAATGTTTTGCTTCGGCACCCGTTCTCATCCAACCAGATGCATCTCAGCCGTTCATTGTGGAGGTGGATGCGTCTGACGTAGGGGTGGGTGCTATATTGTCCCAGGGTCCGTCCCCTGGTAAATGGCATCCGTGCGCTTTCTTTTCTAAGAAATTGTCGTCTGCCGAAAGGAATTATGATATCGGCAATAGGGAACTTTTGGCCATTAAGTTAGCTTTTGAAGAATGGCGTCACTTTTTGGAGGGGGCAGTCCACCCGGTTACCGTTATTACTGATCACAAGAACCTGTTGTATTTGGAATCCGCTAAGCGTCTGAATTCCAGACAAGCTCGATGGTCGTTGTTTTTTACCAGGTTTAATTTTGTCGTCACTTATCGCCCGGGGTCTAAGAATGTAAAGGCTGATGCCTTGTCTCGCAGTTTCCCAGGGGCCGGGAAAACGGATGACCCGAGTCCTATCCTTCAGGAGGGGGTGGTAGTGTCGGCTGTATTTTCTGAGCTTGAGGAGGAGGTGTTAGAGGCTCAGGGGGACGCCCCTGCAGGACCTCCAGGGAGACTGTTTGTCCCAAATCTGTTGAGACAAAAGGTTATTGAGGCACATCATAATTCTGCTCTAGCAGGACATCCAGGGAGTAAGGCTACTTTAGATCTCCTTTCTCGCCGGTTTTGGTGGCCTAATGCTAATAAAGATGTTATAACTTTTGTCGCGTCATGTGGGGTGTGTGCTCGCTCTAAAACCCCTCATACCCGTCCGTCTGGGACCCTTTTACCCTTGAAACTTCCGGAGCGTCCATAGACTCATTTATCTATGGACTTCATTACGGACCTTCCTCCGTCGTCAGGGAATACTGTCATACTGGTGGTTGTTGACAGGTTCAGTAAGATGGCACATTTCGTTGCTCTTCCTGCACTCCCTAATGCTAAAACTCTGGCGCAGGTGTTCATTAGGGAGATCGTTAGACTTCATGGGTTGCCTTCTGATGTGGTGTCAGATAGGGGGTCTCAGTTTGTGTCCAAATTTTGGAGGGCATTTTGTTTACGTCGGGGGATGCAATTGTCATTTTCCTCGGCTTTTCATCCGCAGACCAATGGTCAGACAGAGCGTCTGAATCAGAGCTTAGAGACATATCTCCGGTGTTTTGTCTCAGAGAACCAAGAGGACTGGTCTTCTTTCTTGCCTCTGGCAGAGTTCGCTCTTAACAACAGGCGGAGCGAGTCCACTGGTAAGTCCCCGTTTTTTGGGGCATATGGTTTTCATCCCCAGTTTTGTACATTCAATGGGGGGGGCCCTTCTGGGGTTCCTGAGGAGGAGCGTTTCTCGTCGTCACTTGCTTCAGTGTGGAGAGGTGTATTGAATAATCTGAGTGCGATGGGGAACCGTTACAAACGTATGGCTGATAGGAGGAGAGTTTCTGGTCCAGATCTGAATGTGAATGATCTGGTATGGTTGTCTACCAGGAATATAAAACTTAAAGTGCCCTCCTGGAAACTGGGTCCCAGATTCATCGGGCCGTACAGGATCAGTTCCATAATTAATCCTGTGGCATTTCGTCTGGACCTCCCTCCTACGTTTAAAATTCATAATGTGTTCCACAAGTCATTACTTAAAAGGTATGTGGCACCAGTCATACCGTCACCTCTACCTCCTCCTCCAGTGTTGGTCAATGGTAACTTGGAATTTCAAGTATCAAAGATCATTGAATCACGTCTGAATCGCCGGTCCCTTCAGTACTTGGTGCATTGGAAGGGGTATGGTCCAGAGGAGAGGACGTGGGTCCCTGCGTCTGATGTTAACGCAGATCGTTTGGTTCGGACCTTCCACAGAACTCACCCAGGCAGGCCTGGCCCTGAGGGTCCGGAGGCCCCTCGTAGAAGGGGGGGTACTGTCATGTGTGCATTGCCACGAAGATCGTCGCGGTTGCACATTTTGACTTCTCACAGCTGAGCTGCTGTTTCTTTGTGTTTGGCAGCTAGGGAGTTAATTCTGTCTGTGCTCAGTGCTGGGACTGGGTGCAGTTTCTCCCGGCTGCAACTGATTATTTGTTGATTGGTTTCCTTTAAATTCCTGGTTGTCTGCTTGGGGAGTTGCCAGTGAAACCTTCATGCAGACCACAGATAGGAATGAATCTGTATAGACTTTAGTTGTGAGCTCCTTAGTTGTTCTAAGCTCAACTTGTTTAGAGTTTATTTCCCAGACCATTTATGTTCCTTTGGTGTTTGAGTGTGTATGCAAGCGAGTGTTATCCTGTCTGTCTTATATGTCTAATCTGTGTATTTAGCTGAGATCAGCCCATATTCCTTTGGTGGTAGTCAGGATCCTTCTTAGGACTGATTACAGGGTTCAGGGTCTGATAGGAGACAGGGTTAGGTTGGAGACTTGGACCTCTGAACCATTATCAGTACCTCCAAGGTGAGGGATTAGTTAGGACCCCAGTTTAGGGTCAGGTTAGATCCCGGTCTACCTCTTTCCTGTTTCAGCTCATCAAGTCCTCAAGATTAACCCTGAGTTCAGCAGATATCGTGTCAGGTAAATCTATTCTATACTTACATGCTGATGTTGCTATACTAGTTGTTGTATAGAGTGTTGTTCCTGTATTAATAGTTTACTGACATTGTATACATATCATTAGACAGCGTGACACTAACCACCACAACTAAAGGCAGCCGTGGAGCGTACCTACGTTGGTCCTAGACGCCTCGTCACAGGCTGAGAAGCTAACTACACCTAAAGACAGAATGGCAAGCACGGCACCGAATAGGGATCGAGCTTCTGACTGAGGAGCCCATATAGACTATAGCTTAAAATGAACTGTGTGCTGTGCTTCCCTCCTCCTGTCACTCCCCTCCCAGGTGATGCCATATACCGGACCCCACTGGCCAGCGGGGATGAGGGGGAAGGGGGTCCGGCCACACCCTCAGGGGTTAAATTCTCGTGCAAGGGCCGGACTCTTCCTCTTCCTCCCCCGGCTGGTCAGTGGAAGTCTTGTGATGTCTGATCCCGTAACTGAGGCCCTGCGGCAGAGAGCAGCAGCACAGGAAGGTGAGCCATGGATACAATCTTTACTGTCTTCCCTTAGTGCTCACCTCCCTGTGCCCTCTCCAACGTCACCGCAGGCCTCCCCTGGTGTTTGCCCCCTCTCCCAGGCCCGTATGCTCCGCTGTCGTCTCCCCCCTCCATAGCGCGTTCCCTTCTACCCTCACTTCCCTACCGGGCAGCTCGTGGCTCACCTTTGGCCATCGGGCCTGGTGCCTCGCCGGTCCCTCCTGGTTCCGGAGCTGTGGCCCTCAGATAGTCGGGGGGTCTCCTTCTGCATGTGGGGGCGCCGGGGTCCTGTCGAAGGGATGGCGGTTCGGGCGGGTATGACCGCGTGTCCAGGGCCCTCGACACGGTCAGAGCACCTCGTGGCCTTGGCACGGTCTGCTCCTGGATCTTGGACGCTGTCGCACAGCGGCCGCCGCATGGTAGGCCGCGGCCTGCTCCTGGGCCGCCGCTGCGGCCTTCTCATGTGAGCCGCCGCCGCGGCCTTTCTCAGCGGGGGTGCGCCGCCGCCTTTCCCCTGGGAGCCCCCACCGTCGCGGCCGCCTCCACTTGCCCCGGCCGTTCCTTGTACTTGACTCCCCGGCTTTTGTGCCGGGTAGGCCTCACTGTGCACTCCCGGGTAGCTCCGCCCACTTTTGTACGTCACTTCCGGTCCCCGCCAGTCTACTTCCGGTCGGCGGTGACACAGGACCTGCTCAGCAGCCCTCTCCATCAGGCACAATAGCAATGCCTGTACGGAGCGACTGCGGAGCCGTGACGGTCCCAAAACATTACGTGGCCTGCTCCAAAGTGGCCCTCCAGCAGGCACATGTGCACTGCCTGCGAGGAGGGACACCGGAGCAGGCACAAAACATAACCACGCTGCTGCAGAGCGCGCTGATCGGTCCATACAGACCAACCAGCGCGCTCTGCATCAAAAAAAAAAAAAGTATAAAACACGTATGCACTCACGTAACAAAACACGCCAATACTAACCGCCAACACTAACCGCCAATACTAACCGCCACTGCCCCAATCACTAACAGTACTGAAACCACATTAACCCCTGCCCTCCAAACACCGCACAGAATAAAATTACTCGTTACGCTGTGCTACCCATTTAATTACCGCCTGTAACAGGCGTAATGGGACAATTATCTCGGTTTTTACCGGTCCCAATATACCCCCTAGCCACGGCGAGCGCACGCATATGCGCCGCAGACCCTCCCCATCCTCCTACGAAGACTCCCGCCATCAGTCCTGCTGTCCCTCTAAATGTCGCTACTCCCATCACCCCCGAATACACCCAGTGAACCCCTCAGCAGGTCCCGGCGCAGACGCCGCAGGACCTCCCACTCATTCCCACTATCCCCCTGAGAGCCGCTACAGACACGGATCACAAAGGAGCTGCCTCAGATCTCGCCCCGCTAGATGGGTTCCCTGTCCATATCTGAGCGGTCCGACGCATCTGAGGGTGACGACAGGCGGTCATGAGCACACGGCAGATGTCACGTGCTCCATCAATGGCTGACAGCCTAGTGAATTATCACCCAGGGCTACCAGCCATTCCAACCACAAGATTAACCCCGAACGTCCCCTGTCGGGAGACACTCGGGCTCGGGCACACGACGCAGATCATACGTCACGTGCTCCATCTCTGGCTTAGTATGGGGAGGGGGCAACGGTTCGCAACCTCTCATCTGCATGCCCGCCCACCGGCGTCGCCGGGGGTCCCCGGGCCGCAGATTCGTAGAGGCCGTTGCGAATTCATGTATTCGCCCCTCCCCCCTTGTACACTACGCCACCGGCAGCGCCGGGGGTATTCGGCAGAGAGGCGGTTGCGGATTGTATTTGCCCCTCTCTGCTTATAATTTAGTACCAGTCCCGTGCTGGCGGACACCCCTGCATCAGGGCGTACCCGCCAAGCAAACGGAGCACTTACGTCATGGCTATGCCTTGATCCCGAAAAAGAAGCTGCTCAGGAGTTATATTATGGTCTTAAATGCTGTTTTTACTGGTCGAGTTGATGGCTGAGTGGTTAAGCTTCTGGTATATGGAATGGAAAACAAAAAAAAATGCCTTAGACAATGTGTCGACCCGCCACCACAATTGTGGGTTACCAGGGCAATGGGGTACTCAGAGCCGAGCCCGTAGAAGTCTATGGGGATTTTGTCACAGGTAGCTGTGGCTCGGTCTGTGGCCCGGGCGGTCTGGCGTATGTTGTTGGGGATATTTACAGGGGATAACTATATACAGTTCGTGACGCCACCTGTAGTATTCTGGTAATGGGTACCAGCGCTGCTGTAGATCTCTGAGGGGATGGTGAGGCAGCTAGATGTCAGGTCCCCTACAGGTGGGACTCTTCCCTCAAAGTCTGTTAAGATGGTGAAGTCGGGTGCGGTAAATAACACAGTCTCACACAGTCAATGTCTTTCCATACCTTTACTTGCTGAATGATAAGGCAGGTCCCGGGGAGGCTGATCCAAAGGGAGTGTATTTTGAGACGGCAGCTGGACAAGTTAGGGGCCTCCTTTAACTCCAATGAACGAGTACAACCAGCCTGAAGCGTAGTTCCCTCTATGATTCCAGCTAATCTTAGCTGTAACTGCCCAGTCAGCTTAGTGTTAGGGGCCTTCCTGTGAAGGAGCTGAATACTTATGTTTGTCCTGCAGAACGCCAAAGTCTTCACTCCCCCTGACCCCAGCTACGTACCGATATATGGGGCTTGTCTGCGCGGACCTAGGGTCCGGTAGATTCCTGGTTTTCCTGCCTCTGTGCCTGAAACAACAGCGACTCTTCGGTCCCCAGTGACCGGTAAACAGGGTGCTGGACTTAAGCAATCCTGTAGCACCAATTCTACAATCCACTTGCCTTTCGCCTTGTCCACGCTGGTAACATAAACATTCTCACTAGCCAGGGGTCGAGCAGTCACTTCCAATCTTTCTCCTTCCAATGAAGCCAGCCACAGATGCTCAGTTGTCACAGGCAGGAGCACGTCTCTGTACCTGATACTGTCCTTAGACAGGAACGCTGAAGTCTTTCTGTGCTGATACTCCTTACTTTCTTCAATGTGTGCTGAGAGATAATCCAGCTCTGACCAGACTAAGGTATATTTCAAAACCTATACCGGACTCCACTATTTGAACTGGTTATGAAGCAGGCTAGACTCCTCTCTCCTCTTTCCACAGAGGTCTAAGCTCTACTTCATGCGTCTTCTCTGTCCGGAGACAGGAACTAGACTCCTTTCAAAATCACCCTACACCCACTACTTTGACCACTCCCTAGAGTATACTTCACTACCCCAAGGGTGTGTCCAGTGTGTGTAGAATGAATGCATATTGAGCATTAAGCCGCCGTCTCGCCATACACTCCCCAGGGTACTGCGTGTGCCTACCACCAGGGCTACACATTCCCCATGGTAAATGACAGCACTCCCGGGCTGTGAAATACAAAAGACAGAAAAATTTTGTTTATGCAATAACATTTGGAACAATAACATCTTCCCATCCGGGAGGTAAGAATACTTTGAACGTTACAAACTTTAATACAAATAGTATCAAATGTCATTTTCAATAAATAAATTTACAAGATACTTGTGAAGGACCCGCACCAAACCTTCAACGTGGGTCCTGGGTGGGCTGCAGGACATCCAAGTGCAGACCTCACTCAGTGCCACACCACACGGGTTTTGTTTTTCAGAGGTAGATATGTATGGCTTATGTAAAACCAAGATAGGCGCCGGAGCGCAACTATGTACAAGAAAGTTTTTAGGCTGTCTCAGTCCTCAACCTACGAGTCCATTGTAAACCAAAGGCATATATCAAATCACATTATGATAAAGTGCAATAACTTTTTATGGTTCTTTTCACCATTTACCCAGCCGGGCATTCTATAATTAGGACTATATATATACACATTATATATAAACTTGTGCAAAAACTTTATAAACATTTTTCAAACTTTGACTGATGGTAGATCCTTTATGGACCTTACCAATTCTTTCTATATATTTATTCAACAAATAGTACGCTTTCCACCCCGGGGGCTGGAACAACGCAATGGGCCCTAGATCCTAAGACCAGCAAGTCATGTGCTGCGATCAGGGTTTGGGTTGCGACATCTCTGGTTTGAACCTCTAGGGGCGCAACCGGTACACTTTCTTCACACGACACCGATTGCGTCTCAATTACTGTCAATGATATAGACCGCGTCAGGGTTTGCGATCTAGACTGGGTCGCATCTGGCGATATGGAAGTGGCTTTCACTTGCGATAGACTTTGGGTCGCATGTTGCGATGATTTTGACGGGGGCGATACTGGGGCACGGCCGGATGCTGCTGAAGCTGGATACGGGGACGCTGCGGTAATGGTGACGATACCTGCGTCTGGGACGGGGTCGCGGACGATGGCGACGTTCAGGGCATACCACCCCTTCATTCCCAATGCCGCGTATAGGTGACTATGTCGCCGTTCACTAAGTCCCTCCCGGGATGGCCTTGTGGCAGGTGAGATTCCACGTCACGCCTGCTGACGAAGACCGCTGGGTAGAGGCCCGGTTCACGAATAAAGCCCCAGCCCTTCCGGAGCTGGAACTCAGTCACACACCCCTGCCGCCGCGGTTCCCGTAAGGTACCTTTGTCGCGACGGACAGTCTCCTTATCAGCAATCAGCTCGGCAAACTGTCGCTGGCGGTTCTTCTTGATTTCCCGCGCTTCCTCCTGCTGGCGCCTCTTCGTCTCCTCACGACTCCGCCATTCTTGCTCCCACTGGGCGGTGTAGGCGACGTCATCCAGGCGCGCCATCTCGTCCCAGTCCACATCTGGTAGTGACGGACAGGACCCCTCCGGTGTCCCTGCCGGGGATTGATAATCTGCTGCGGCCTCCTGGCCGGGCGGGCGTTCCGGGATTGGCTGTACCTCTCAACCTCCTCCGCATCCACCGCTTCACCAGTGGGATCGGGAACGGTACTTTCGGGGGCAGCCTCCGGTTGCTCCTCCGCCTTGGGCAGCAGACTCTTCGGTACTTTGAATCGTGGGGGTTCGTTGAGGGGAGGAGACGCCGTGTTCGTCATCCGCCATTTCTGCAGGTTACAGCGGCGTCTCTCTATCTCCTCCAGGCCAGGTTGGAACAACTTCTTTAGGCGTGAGTTCTCCTCCCGCACCTCTAACAACGCCTGTTGCAGGTGCAGGATCACAGATAACTCCGGAGTTGGTGGCAGCTTGGCTGGGGCACGGGGCCTGCCTTCCTCCGCTGCCCCGCTCGGCTCCACACGTCCTGCCTCCATCACGCTCCAGAAGATTCTTTCTTTCTGTGGAGACATCCGGTCTCTTCCGTGGAGGTGGGATTTGCGTCTCCTCCTCCTCGCAGGGAAGGTGAAGAGGAGGCGGACCTCCTTTGCTGTAGGGCAGGACCGCATGTTATAATAGCACTTTGAGAGGACAGGCATTTTCTTCGCGCCACAGGGGGGTAGACGCCCACGAAGGTACGCCCACCTTCTTCTCCAGCGCCTGAGGGCGCGAATATGGCGACAAAAATGGCGATTTTGGCGCCAAAAGTGCAAACAGTCCTTTTTACAAAAACAAGTCCTTAGGCACGCAGGGCTCGCAATTTCGCGAGTTTGGTATCCTGTTCGTGACGCCAAGTTTAGTTGTGTCGACCCGCCACCACAATTGTGGGTTACCAGGGCAATGGGGTACTCAGAGCCGAGCCCGTAGAAGTCTATGGGGATTTTGTCACAGGTAGCTGTGGCTCGGTCTGTGGCCCGGGCGGTCTGGCGTATGTTGTTGGGGGATATTTACAGGGGATAACTATATACAGTTCGTGACGCCACCTGTAGTATTCTGGTAATGGGTACCAGCGCTGCTGTAGATCTCTGAGGGGATGGTGAGGCAGCTAGATGTCAGGTCCCCTACAGGTGGGACTCTTCCCTCAAAGTCTGTTAAGATGGTGAAGTCGGGTGCCGGTAAATAACACAGTCTCACACAGTCAATGTCTTTCCATACCTTTACTTGCTGAATGATAAGGCAGGTCCCGGGGAGGCTGATCCAAAGGGAGTGTATTTTGAGACGGCAGCTGGACAAGTTAGGGGCCTCCTTTAACTCCAATGAACGAGTACAACCAGCCTGAAGCGTAGTTCCCTCTATGATTCCAGCTAATCTTAGCTGTAACTGCCCAGTCAGCTTAGTGTTAGGGGCCTTCCTGTGAAGGAGCTGAATACTTATGTTTGTCCTGCAGAACGCCAAAGTCTTCACTCCCCCTGACCCCAGCTACGTACCGACTATATGGGGCTTGTCTGCCGCGACCTAGGGTCCGGTAGATTCCTGGTTTTCCTGCCTCTGTGCCTGAAACAACAGCGACTCTTCGGTCCCAGTGACCGGTAAACAGGGTGCTGGACTTAAGCAATCCTGTAGCACCAATTCTACAATCCACTTGCCTTTCGCCTTGTCCACGCTGGTAACATAAACATTCTCACTAGCCAGGGGTCGAGCAGTCACTTCCAATCTTTCTCCTTCCAATGAAGCCAGCCACAGATGCTCAGTTGTCACAGGCAGGAGCACGTCTCTGTACCTGATACTGTCCTTAGACAGGAACGCTGAAGTCTTTCTGTGCTGATACTCCTTACTTTCTTCAATGTGTGCTGAGAGATAATCCAGCTCTGACCAGACTAAGGTATATTTCAAAACCTATACCGGACTCCACTATTTGAACTGGTTATGAAGCAGGCTAGACTCCTCTCTCCTCTTTCCACAGAGGTCTAAGCTCTACTTCATGCGTCTTCTCTGTCCGGAGACAGGAACTAGACTCCTTTCAAAATCACCCTACACCCACTACTTTGACCACTCCTAGAGTATACTTCACTACCCCAAGGGTGTGTCCAGTGTGTGTAGAATGAATGCATATTGAGCATTAAGCCGCCGTCTCGCCATACACTCCCCAGGGTACTGCGTGTGCCTACCACCAGGGCTACACAACAACACCTGGTGTCGCACCAGAGGTACGTCTATCGCGGAAGTCAAGCTCAATGGATAACTCATCTGACTATGAATCAGAAGATTATAGGTACAACTCCTACCTGGCTCGAGAACGTTACAAAGCAAATCAGCGTTATAACCCCGGGTATAGTCTAAACCTGTCGCGGGAATCCTCCAAGTTTCTTCAGCAGAAAATCACAAATAAGCAAAACTAAGCAGGTTGGTGGACCCAGTTAAATCGTTGACAATCAGTAATTTCAGAAACTCGCCCTAGGCATTCTGCTTAAAAAAAAAAAAAAAAAAAAGGAAAATCCCGTCAAAAATATCACTAAACACCTTCCCTCACAATAGGCGATGCTGTTAATGACGCATCACCCCTAGAAGAGACGTCCTTAACCTACGTTTCAATTGACAGAAGGGGAACTCGGACGCACAGCTGGGCCTGGTGTCCCGCTTCCAAAATCTGACATCCCAACATGCCTCCGTTTGTTGGGCTTCACGGTGAACCGGCAGTTTTAATTCTATAGGAGCCTTCCGTCGGTCTGCTCCATAGCATGTCATTACTTCGGGCTCTTCGATACCCTTCTAGACTCGTTAAGGCGATACGCTAATGACTTTTTTATTCGTCGGACCTAGGGACTCTAAACTCTGCCCCTACCTCCAGACGTTCAAAATTTAGAGCTCGGCACTTTCGGAGTACCTTTTTCCCCCTTATTAACGGTCGGACCATGCAACGTGCTCCTTTTCCCGGCATTTAAATTTATACCAATAACATGGTTTTCGTTTACCGGCGGATAAACTACAAAAAACTGTAAACGATATCTATAACTTTGTATGTATCCCCTTCTCATGTACAGCACCATGGAATTATTGCCGCTATATAAATAAATAATAATAATAATGGGCAGAGTTTCCCAACGCCACCTATCGTTGTCAGCTGAAGGCAGTACCAGCCGGGATATAGATCAGACTTAACCGCTCCATGAAAGCTGATTTGCTTGTCTGGTAGTCATTCTTAGATCCCTACAAGGGACATGCATGCGTAATGGCGCAGGAAGCGCCGAGCAAGGAACTAGGCCTAGAGGTTGTTGGAGATATCAATAATGGTATTGTCGCAATCTACGAAGAGCAATGGTGTAAATGAAAGTGGCTTGTTTATGGACCATATCCACCTGGGGCCGCAGCCCTGCGGTACAGAACTTTTCACTAGTAACAGCCATTGAGCCTTGGGTACCCGGGCGAAAAACGCTAACACCAGGTTTCTAACCAAACATCCAGGAACCTCAAGAAGTTTGAACATTGTCTTCTCTCCCCGGCCTTTTCTGCTGCGCCGCTTAGCGCTACTATGCCTTAGACACGTCTGGTGTCGTGCCAGATTCACGTCTATCGCTGAAGATGTGATGGTTTAACTCTCTGTTGTCTTCCAATTGGCAGGCCTTCAAATTGTTCCAAGTCTCAGTGACACCGGCTTCCTGGCAGGTCTACGGTAAGGCATGGGAGGAATGGCGCTCTTTAATCAGGGGAAGGCCAGTCGATACAGGTAATCGGGCCAGATGCGACGTGTGGGTAGAACTCCTGAATCTGCTCAGGAATAGAGGCGCGTCGGGTACGGCAGCGCAACGACACTTAGCAGGAATAGAGGAGCGTCGGGTACGGCAGCGCAGCGACACTTAGCAGGAACAGCCTTTTTTCTTTCTGCTTTTAGGTTGGGGCGATGTTACGAAATACTCCCCATCAGGCAAGCCGTTAAAGGCTGGAAGAGGCTCCGACCTAGTCAGGAACGTCGTCGCCCCGTTCTCTAAGTCTTTCACACGATATCATCATAATCTCGACGTCATTTACAAGTCGCAGTACGAGGCGACCCTAATATCTACAGCGCTTGCAATTGCATTTTCGGGGCGCATCGGCGAACTAGCGCCGCGGTTTTAAAAAACAACATCAGTCGGTTGACCCACGAGGACATCGTCATATGTAGCAACGCTTTACACATTAAAGTTCGGATCCAAAAAATGCGATCCCACCGGTTGAGGTGCGTGAGTCTCGCTCAAGGCTTTAGACGGCCCGATATGCCCGGTAAAAATAGTGAAGCGCTTCGCGTTTATAAGACACGACAGTAGATTCTTCTATCACACACCGACGGGTCCCCATTTACCAAATATCATTTTCCCACAATCTCTAAACATTGTATGGAGGCAGTCGGCGGTAACCCAAAACAATTTGGGACTAGAGTTGAGCGATATCTCCTGACATCAAGAAGTATCGGATCGGAATGGGTATCACCGATACCCAAAAGTGTCGGCGATTCCGATACCGGAAATCCAATGCAAGTCTATGGGACAGAAATATCGGAATTAAAAAAAAAACCCCTTCCTTTCATTGTAAACACTAAATATGCACACACAGAATACATATATATATACATGTCAGTGTGACATATATATATACATATATTTATAGTTCATACACTTCTACATAGTAAAATAGCCTCTGATTCAACTGCCGGGTAAAGCCGGCCGATACCCGATATTTGCAGTATCGGAATGCTCAACACTATTCGGGACACATCCCTTCAGAATAGGGGCGGCCTCTGAAGCAGCCAGGGCCGACGTATCGGAAGCTGAAGTCCAGAGATTAGGCCGCTGGAAATCCGCATGTTTAGCAAGATATATAAGGCCAGATCTGCCCTAACACCTCTCGTTTCTTTCAGGCGGCCACAAACCCACAGTTTGGGTACTAGCGCATTCTTACGTTTATGGGGCGTACAAACGGGCCAGCATACGCCCGGATTATAAAAAAAAAAAAAAAAAAAGTGGAACTGGAGCTTCATCTGGAGCAGCATCTGAAGGCTGCGGTGGCAGCAAATTTTCCAATGTGGCTAAGACTGCCAAAGGGCCGGTGATGTTGGTATTTGCCAATGGAATTGACCTAGCCGAGAAAAAAGGCACCGAACTATGCGCAATGATGTCGACAGATATACGACACTCTGCCTGCCGGCCCTGATATGGTGATGGTGGTGCGGTCTGACATAATACCACACGCTGTCCGGCATGGAGCAAAAGATCCGAAAGCCATCAACAAATCAAGAAAGAAAATAAACACAAAAATGGCAAAATCCAGCTGAGAAAACTACGGCATGGTGGTTACCCACCACAATCTGCAAAAGGACAATTCCAACCTACCGAGACTGGACGGCGTTCATCTGAATGATATTGGACTCGTTATATTATTAAACATCTTACAGGATGGGGTTTGAACAGGTCGTTGTGTGGGGGGTCGGAGTCCTGTGTAGGTATACCCATGATCCTCCGTGGCGGTAGTATGGGGGGGCAACGGTTCGTAACCTCTCATCTGCCTGCCCGCCCACCGGCGGCGCCGTGGGCCCTCGGCAGAGAGTCCGTTGCGGATCGTATTTGCCCCTCTCTGCTTATAGTCTACGCCCACCGGCGGCGCCGGGGGTTCTCAGCAGAGAGGCGGTTGCGGATCATATTTGCCCCTCCCGGCTTATAATTTAAATAAACTGTGACCGACCTGTTCAACCCATCCAGGCCTGTTGTGTTTTGTCGTTATGGGATTGGTGGGAGGCGGGGAAGCACCGCTATACGCCACAAGGGTCTCTTCAGTCTGGCAAGCACGGCACCGAATAGGGATCGAGCTTCTGACTGAGGAGCCCATATAGACTATAGCTTAAAATGAACTGTGTGCTGTGCTTCCCTCCTCCTGTCACTCCCCTCCCAGGTGATGCCATATACCGGACCCCACTGGCCAGCGGGGATGAGGGGGAAGGGGGTCCGGCCACACCCTCAGGGGTTAAATTCTCGTGCAAGGGCCGGACTCTTCCTCTTCCTCCCCCAGCTGGTCAGTGGAAGTCTTGTCCCACCCTCCCTCCCTTGTAGATTCAAAGATTTGCCGTGCGGCTATTGTATTTAATGTTTAAAAAAAAAAAAAAAATTATCATTCTCATCACTTACAAAGTTTTTTGGTTGTATTCATTGTCACAGCGGTAGTATGGGGGGGGCAACGGTTCGTAACCTCTCATCTGCCTGCCCGCCCACCGGCGGCGCCGTGGGCCCTCGGCAGAGAGTCCGTTGCGGATCGTATTTGCCCCTCTCTGCTTATAGTCTACGCCCACCGGCGGCGCCGGGGGTTCTCAGCAGAGAGGCGGTTACGGATCATATTTGCCCCTCCCGGCTTATAATTTAAATAAACTGTGACCGACCTGTTCAACCCATCCAGGCCTGTTGTGTTTTGTCGTTATGGGATTGGTGGGAGGCGGGGAAGCACCGCTATACGCCACAAGGGTCTCTTCAGTCAGAGGAAAACTATCTGCCCCGGAGCAGATCCCCAAAGAACAAAGAAAGCCCACAAACATGTAATGGCGGTTAGACAAGAGGAAAATACAGACACAGACATAAAATAGTATGAGCAAACGTTGGGGCCCAAACTTCCTAAATAGAAAAGGATAGGAAGGTCACTTACTGCAATCCCAAAAAACCCTGACAAGTACCAACTCTACTAATTACAAAAACACCTTAGATCACACGACCTCTACCACCTAAATTAGTTCTCTGGTGTAACAAAACTAAACAGCAGCCACTGAAAAAACTGGAAAAGGCAAATGAGCAAACAACAGTTGCTGAACTAAACTGAGAGGAGCACAAGCCCCCGGAGGGGACCCGGCAGACCCCCACAGAAGCGCAGGACAAAATGCAGAAAGCAAGCACAAAAAACTAAAAGAAGAAAATGTCTTATCTGTTAGCAGAAGATGCAGGCACGAAACAGCAAGCTACAAAGTGAACAGGAATCAAAGATGAGACCAGAACAATTGATCACCGGCAACCCTGATGGGAGGGAACCTCCCTTACACAAGACCAGTCAGCAACACCTGATCGCCAATCTTCACAATCTTCATTGGATAGTTCAGTACTGTTTGTAACCACCAGAGGGAGCTTCTGCTCAGAATTCATTTCTAGCACATTCACAACAGCACGGGCCACAAAACGTGCACACGGAGAACACTCAATGATGTAATCTGTGTGACACGCATCGGCACCGGGGAAGAAGTACTACAGTAAGCGCTGTTCCCCGGCGCCGGGTGCTGAAGACGGCTCTCATCAGAGGAGAAAGATGAGAGTTATATTAAAATCAGAACGATGACAGCAGTTGGGGGCTTTTGGGACTATTACTCCCATCATCTGACACCTGCTGCCGCTAATATCAGTGACAGCAGGAGCGGATCATCGGAGTATTCCTCACCTGCCACCTGCGCTATAACTAAATAAATGAATGAAAAACCCGGTGTGGGTTCCCACCTATTTTCTTTAACCAAGCTGTCAGTTTCAGCAAGGCTGGTTATCAAGAATAGAGGGGTCCCCACGCCGTATTTTTAATTATTTAAATTAATAATTTAAAAAACGGCGTGGGGTCCTTTTCATTTTTGGCAACCAGCCTTGCTAAAGCTCACAGCTGGGGGGCTGGTATTCTCAGGCAGGAAAGGGGCCATTGATATAGGCCCCCCAGCCTAAAAACACCAGCTGAAGCTGCCCAGAAAAGGCACATCTATTAGATGCGCCAATTCTGGTGCTTTGCCCAGCTCTTCCCACTTACCCTGTTGTGAGGAAAATATGAATAAATCCCTAAAATTCTATGTACACTTCCAGTGCTTGGGCTGCTCCACCCCACTCCCACTAGGTTTGTGAAGAGTAAATACAAAGCCCCATGTGCAGGCGCAGCTCACAAAAAGCCCCTCAGTCTGCCTGTGTAATTCTATCCCCCTCTTCCCTCCCTCCCTTCTTCACAGCTACTGGCCAATACTCATGACTAGTTAAATCCTGCTTTGTTTAAAGCACATGTTTTTTTGGTCATTCAAACTCGAGTTTAATAATGCAGAATACTCCTAGAGACAGGAAACTTATATTTTTAGAATCTGCATAATTAAAGCTATTCACATCAGCGTTTTGTAACTTGTGCGGATGCCAGAAACCGAGAAGCGTGTTTCTGCCTGCCCACACAACCCAGACACGTCATGTTTGGTCTTAAATTAAAGAGAAATTTGTAAGCAAACATATAATAGAAGATTTTTAATAACTTTCTAAAGGGGTCGTATCCAGCCCACCTTGTGAGGTCAGCAAGGGGAGGAGACCCTTGATTTTGGACAAAGGTAAAAAAAGCTCAGATGCTCAAACAAAGGAGCGTCATTTGCCCGGAGAAGCAGCTAGCAGGAGGCTGTGCTTATGTACCATTTTTCCTTGGGAAGATTCTCCTCCCCTCATCCACATGTCATGCCAGTGACTGAGATGTGTAAGTTCTTATCTTAATCCTCTTTTATTTGTTACTGTTTTGCATATACTGTATTTTGTCTCTTTTGTAACATTTTTTGTATTTTTGTAAACACTGCCTATATTTTCTGGAGTAAATCTATAAAATGTACTAGTCTCGTTTTCCTTGCTCTATGAACAGACCACCACGTCCTCCGCACTAATTCATGCTACCTTGTGGGTGGGATCCTGACCCAATATTGGTTTTAATGTCAGACGAGGGGCTGGTGGCTGCATAGTGTTCTGGGGAATTTGGGAGACCCTGGCAGTGACTGAATGGGGGTTTATATGTATACTTCTGGCCTGAGACTCGGGATATACATACCACCCTCACTACAGAGTACCCAATAGCCAGTACATGACAAGGCAGCCTTTCTGGTGACTACTTATTCTAGGTGTAGTTCCTTGACTGAAGTGAGGGTAAGGTGGGCACTAGAGAGCTGCAAGTTCCGAACTGGGACTGAGAGTGGGATAGACAAATAAATCCCTGACTTATCATGTAATTTCCTGACATATTGGTAAACTAGTCATGAGTATTGGCCAGCTGCTGTGAGGAAGGTAGAGAGGGAAGAGGGGGATAAAATTATACAGGCAGACTGAGGGGCTGTTTGTGAGCTGTGCCTGCACATGGGGCTTTGTATTTACACTTCACAAACCTAGTGGGGGTGGGGTGGAGCAGCCTGAACACTGGAAGTATACATAGAATTTTAGGGGTATCCCACCGCTGCCACCAATATGTCAGGAAATTACTTGATATGTCAGGGATTTATTTGTCAATCCCACTCTCAGTCCCGGTTCAGAACTTGCAGCTCTCTGGCACCCCTCTTACCCTTAGGTCAGTCAAGGAACTACACCTAGGATAAGTAGTCACCAGAACAGCTGCCTTGCCATGTACTGGCTATTGGACACTCTGCAGTAAGGATTATTCTGCATTATTAAATTCGAGTTTGAATGAACAAAGAAACGTGCCTTAAACAATGCCGGATTTAACTAGTCATGAGTATTGGCCAGCTGCTGTGAGGAAGGGAGAGAGGAAAGAGGGGGATAGAATTACACAGGCAGACTGAGGGGCTGTTTGTGAGCTGTGCCTGCACATGGGGCTTTGTATTTACACTTCACAAACCTAGTGGGTGTGGGGTGGAGCAGCCCGAGCACTGGAAGTGTACATAGAATTTTAGGGATTTATTCATATTTTCCTGACACCTGTAGTGGTGGCAAGTGGGGTAATAGTTGTGAGGTTGATGTCACCTAGCACGCCGCTCCAATGCAAGTAGATACAAACTCCACTAGATGGCAATCGAGTGTAGGGAGGTCTGCACACAGATGAAGCAGACCTGCTGTGCAGCAGCGAGGCTGCCACCAGATGGTAGCAGAATAGTCAAACAAGCCGGGTCAAATCCAAGACTGTAGCGCAGTACCAAAGGAATAAACAAATTCAGGGTCAGGGGCAAGCCAAAGGATCAGTGACGGTCAGGAGCAGATATGCCAAAGACAAAAGACAAAAAGCAGGTCAGGGTCTAAGCCGAGTTCAAGTACCAGGAAGTCTAGACATAAAGGGGAAACACAGAGTCGGGACAGGGAGAGGGAATATAACAGATACGGGTCAAGTCAGGAGTCTCAGCAGGACAAATCAGGACGTACCAAGTCAGCTACTCATGCTGTAGGCAGAACTTTAACTGACATAACCTTCATGAAGCAGCGGTGATAAATAGCAAACCTGGACCCATAAAGAGGCTGAGAAAGGTTACCCCTAACATGACCAGACCAGGAAAATGGAAAGACAGGACTCAAAATCTGGTCTGGATGATGACATCACCTTTGTATTGTCAGGTGACATCAAGCCCACGGTTTTGTAAAGGAGAAGCATCTATAAGACACCTGTCATGGTCTGTATGGACGTTCTTGTCTGGTGCCTCATGGGTTAAGACTGGTGCCCTCTCTCTGGCTGTGGGAGGGCTTTAAACAGCCTCTTTTGGGCTCTGTCTGTTGTCATTGATACTCCTGCCCTCGGCTGAGTTAGTTGTCCCTTGAGTGCTTGCGCTTTGTGCCTTTTCTGGTGTGATCCCCTGTTTCTGACCCGGTCTGTCCTCCCGTTTTGAACTTGTTTGCTGATTCTGTACCGTTTGTTGTTTGCCTGGTATTGACTCCTGCTTCTTCTTTTGACCGCCCGTATGCCTGCTCCCCTGGTACCTCCGTCATCCTTCCCGGTTTCTGACTCTTGGCTTGGACCTGACCATTCTCTTGTCTCTTGTTCTGGTACCCTGTTGACCTCTCGGTATTGACCTCGGCTCGCCTGACTTTTCCTTTTCCCTGCCGGTCCCCTCCGCTTTCTGCTATCTCCTCCGGGAGTCCGGAGGTTGGCTCCGTCCCTGACCCAGTGTCTCAGGTCCTGCAAGCCAACGGTGGTGCCCGTCCCGGCTAAATCTGCGTGCTCTGAGTACCAGGTAATCCTTGTATCCGGTTGGACACGTGGACTGATTGTGCATCAGTCACGGTGTCCCTGATAACACCTCTCTGTTACTAATCCTATAGTTGTATGGTAAATAAAGACACAGCCAGAATAAAGTCTTTTATTTGAAATAAGACTAAACACAGTTTTCCATTTTTATTATTACACCGAATTCCAGTGAAGCCCTCGATCTCTTGTAATAAATCTAAAATAATAAAACAACAATATACCATACCTGTCCGTCGATCTGTCCCACGCCATAATCCATGTCTGGAGGCTAAATAGTTTCCAACCTGGAAGGTGCCAAGATGCAGCCGTCCTGGCTGAAAACCACTGGTGAATGAGCTGCTGGGAGCGCAGCCTGAGTGACTAGCGGTGACGTCACTGAGGCTGCGTTCCCAGCCGGCCTGATCTACGGTGACCTCTGGACTGTGGGAAGATACCAGTGATGAGGTCACCGCAATTCAAGCTCAGTGTCTTCACAGCAGATCACCGTGAAAAATTCTCAAGGTGTTTTTAGGCTGGGGGGGGGGGGCTATATCAATGGCCCCTTACTAGCCTGAGAATACCAGCCCCCAGCTGTGAGCTTTAGCAAGGCTGGATGTCAAAAATGAAGGAGGACCCCACGCCGGTTTTTAAAATTATTTATATAAATAATTAAAAAAACAGCGTGGGGACCCCTCTATTCTTGATAACCAACCTTGCTGAAGCTGACAGCTGAGGGTTGCAGCCCCGAGCTGTGAGTTTTGCCTGGTTGGTTAAAGAAACTAGGGGGGAACCCACGTGGGGTTTTTCATTCATTTATTTAGTTAGATCGCAGGCAGCGAGTGAGGAATACCCCGATCATCCGCTCCTGCTGTCACTGTTATTAGCGGCAGCAGGTGTCGGATGATGGGAGTTATAGTCCTAAAAGCCCCCACCTGCTGTCATCATTCTGACTTTAATATAACTCTCATCATTCTTCTCAGCTTGTGCCACTCGCGGCAGAGCAGGGGAGAATGATGAGAGCAGCACCTGCCGACGGGGAACAGCGCTTACTGTAGCGCTTCTTCCCCGGCGGCCGTCCGTGTGGTACTGATGCAGCACACACTTGCCACACGTGTGCCGCAAGTATCACATTCACGAGACACGGACACGGATATCTCCAGTACCGTTTTTTCTGGTACCGGAAATATCAGGCTGTGTGAAACTGGCCTAAGGGAGCGTGGACATAAAACACATAAAAAAACATACAAAAATGTATACAGACATGGTAGGAAAATATAGGGGGCCAACGAAGGCTTGCATTCGAAACGCGCGTTGGGGCGGATGCATGGATCTTGTGAGCCCCTGCAGGTGTTACCTTTCAGGTATTAGGATTAACCATTATCAAAATATTGTCTGCAGCATTATCTAGGGTGTAATGTCTGTTTAGTAATCTATGTGTGGCCACCATTTTACCATTTTACCAGTTTGAGCCTTGGTTTTTGCTGGTGCTAAACAACTCTTACACTGTAGTGCCTACAACTGATATCATATTGCGGGGTTATCCCCACATCCCCCTATATTTCCTTACCATGTCAGTGTACATTTATACATTTTTTCATCTATGTCTAATGCTGCGAGATTTATTCGTTTAGCATATGCTTCCTCTAAAGTTTAGTATTGTGGATGTTTTAGGACAGTAGTTACAAGATGTTGTAGAGTCATGAACGGTTCTGGCAGCGCATGGACTCAGATACAGAACGAGAAAAGTCACCATCAGCAGAGAAACAAGGAAGACAAACCCATAAATGCTAAGAGGAAACATTTTATTATTTATTTTTCCCTCGTTGCTGATAAGAGACCAGAGAAAGCCAAGTTAAACAACCTCAAGGTCGGGAGAATGACCTTCACAAGGGTTACCATCAAGCTTCTTTCCTTGTGGGGTTGAATACCTTCCTCTATCATCTGTCTGTATATTATTCCCCCAGATGTCAGTCTACACTGGAATCTGTCATTCTATTCATGCACCAGGTGGATTAGACTGAAAGTCGTCTACGGATAGGAAAGTGCTAGATACTGTACTGTAGAGCGCAGCCAGTTACAAATGCATTTTTGTCACTCTATTCATTATTGACCATCAAAGAAGTATGGTGTACCAATCACGGCATGCCATGTTATGCCATCTTAATTATGCACATGAATACAAACTGTTTTGCAACATTTAATGCAGGCATTGCTACTGGCCCTTTAAGAGACAGGTAAGGAATTCAGTCATGCCACTAATACTGATCTTGTGGCAAACAGTGTGCAATGGTTGGCTGCCTATGTTATTGATGCAGTTGTTTTACATGTTTTGTATCTTTAATGTGTACCCGCATGTATTGTTGTAGTATGCCTAGTAGTACTTAAGTAGCAGTCGGCATGCAGGATGGATATGTCCAGGTTCTGCTCGGATGGTAAGGACATAATAAGGAGATTAGAGCGCAGTGAAATGGCCATATAGTGATACAACGAGCTGGCACATTGTACAGGATGACAGAAGCTATTGCACACCAGTGCTGAGCTATAGCAGTGAGACGATCAGGGCCGGCGTCAGCACCCGGCATACCCGGGCAAGTGCCGGGGCCCTGAGCAGGCGGGGGGGCCCACTCGCCATCGGGCAACTCGGCGCCCGTTAGCAGATGAGAGCGGTACCAGCGCCGCCACTGGGCCCCCCCGCATGCTCAGGGCCCTGGCAGCAGCCGGCGCAATACTTACCTCTCCCCATGCCTCCGCTGCTCCGAGCTCCAGGGGGCGCCTGCAGTGCGCCCGCGCTTCCTCTCACAGCAGCGCCGCTGAATGACGTCATCATTCAGCGGCCAGCTGTGGCAGAGAGAGCGCGGACGACGGACAGGTGAGATGTGAGGTGTGTGTGTATCAGTGTGTGTGTATGTAGTGCGGTGCTTTGTGTGTGTGTATGTGAGAGAGTGCTGCGGTGCTGTCTGTGTGTGGTGCTGTATGTGTGATGGTGGTGGGGGGAGGCAGTGATGGTGGTGAGGAGCCAGAGGCAATGATGATGATGATAGGGAGGCGATGATGATTGGGAGGCAATGATGATGATGATGGGGAGGTGATGATGATGGGGAGGCAATGATGATGGGGAGGCAATGATGATGGGGAAGGGATGATGAAGGGGAGGCGATGATGATGGGGAGGCAATGATGATGATGATGGGGAGGCAATGATAATGATGGGGAGGCAATGATGATGATGGGGAGGAAATGATGATGATGATGGGGAGACAATGATGATGATGATGGGGAGGCAATTGATGATGATGATGGGGAGGCAATTGATGATGATGATGGGGAGTCTTTCCACAGAGCCCTTTCCTGAGCCGTAACAGCGCAGAACACAGCACAGTGCAGAGGAGAGCTCCATATTTTGTATGGAGCATTATATAGGGACCAGTATCCTGTATGGAGCATTATTTGGGGTCCAATATTCTTTATGGAGCATTATATTTGGCCCATAATACTGTATGGAGGAATATGTGGTGCCCATAATATTGTATGTAGGACTGTACTGCCCAGTCTGTACAGTGCGCTGTGAGGATTTGGCGGTTTCTGATCTATTGTAGAATTTACAATAGATATCACTCATGTAATGGAAGAAGTGAAGTGTTTGGCATTGTACTGTACCCACATTTCTCTGCAGTATCTGTGCATCATGAATCGTGGTCTGTGCTAAAGGGGCCCACTGAGACTCTTTCGCCCGGGGCCCATAAAAACCTGGAGCCGGCCCTGGAGACGATACCTGGTTCAAGTTGATCTTATTGTAGTTAAGTAGTGAGCCTGATATCAGATGGGCTAGTGACAGAATGCTATCTATGTAGTAGACCTACCCTGCTGTACCCACCATGTTTTTTGTGGTTCAATACTGTATGTAACCACAAAATAAAATGTGTCAGTACAAGCTATCTGCCCCAGTAATGTGTGTAACCACCAAGTTCTGTGTCTTGCTACTATGTGTAACCACCAAGCATTGTCCTGGTACTGTGTGTAACCACCAAGCTCCGTGTGTTATGATATGGTAGCCGAGGAGGACAGGAGCAAAAACATCCAAGGCAGCCAAGCACCCAGAGAGGTTGGGAACTAATGGGTTGCAGACCCCTAAACTAACAGCACAACTAGAAGCAGCCGTGGTACGCACCTACGTTGACCTAGACGCCTCGACACAGCCGGAGAGTTAGCTAAGCTTAAAGATAGAAAGGGGAAAGCTAACTGCCCCAGAGTAGCGCCCCAAAGGAATAGGTAGCCCCCACACATATAATGGCGGTTAGATAAGATGAAATACAAACGCAGGCAGAAAATAGAGTAAGCAAACGCTGGGGCCAAAAACTATCTAGATAGAACAGGACAGGAAAGAATACTGTCTGCAACCCAGCAAAACCCTAGGAAAAATTCCAACTCTTCTGATTCCAAAAATGCTGAGACCACACAGTCTCGCCCCCGCTATATCAGAACTCTGGTGTGAACAAGCAGCTACCCTCAGCCACTAAAATAACAGGTACGGAGCAAATGAACAGAAATAAATGAGAAACAGAGACCAGCGCAGGCCCCAGCAGGGGGACCCGGCTGACCTCACTCAGAAGGGCAGCAAAAACAAAGAAAAGCAAAACCACAGAAGCAAGCAGAAAATAACTTATCTGAATGTTCGCAGGAGACAGCAGGAAACCAGCTGACTTCCAAACTGGACCAGGAAGAGAAACTAATCACCGGCGAGGATCATGGGAAAGTTACTCCCTTAAATCCCCCAGTCATGACTCCCAGATTGCCAATCGTCAGCATCTGAAAGGTCTCTGTCAGTCAAGACTGGTTCATTAATATCAACAGCCACCAGAGGGAGCCCCAACTCAGAATCCAGAGAATTCACAACAGTACCCCCCTTGAGGAGGGGTCACCGAACCCTCACCTGCGACACCAGGCCGATCAGGGTGAGGCCAGTGAAAGTCACGAACTAAACTCTCCGCATGAATGTCAGAAGCAAACACCCAAGAATTGTCCTCCTGACCATAACCTTTCCACTTAACCAAGTACTGGAGTCTCCGTCTAGCAGACGAGAATCCAATATCTTCTCTACTTCATACTCCAAATTGCCCTCAACCAAAACAGGCTCAGGGGGCGCAGCCATAGGAACCACTGGCTCAACAAACCTTTTCAATAAAGATTTGTGGAAGACGTTGTGAATCTTAAACGTCCCTGGAAGAACCAAACGGAAGGAAACAGGATTAAGAATTTCCAAGATCTTATAAGGTCCAATGAACCTTGGCTTAAATTTTGGAGGCGCAACCTTCATAGGGATATTTCTTGAGGACAACCAAACCATGTCACCCACTTTAAACCGTTGGGCCTTCTCCTGAGAGAGAGACAACTTATCCACTACTTGATCCCAAATCTGCTGCATTCTCTCCACCATAGAGTCAACACCCGGACAGACAGAAGCCTCCACCTGCCCCAAAGAAAATCGAGGATGAAACCCGAAATTGCAGAAAAAAGGGGACATCAAAGTGGCAGAACTAGCCCTATTATTTAGAGCAAATTCAGCCAAAGGCTAAAAAGAGACCCAGTCATCCTGATCAGCAGACACAAAACATCTCAGATAAGTTTCCAAGGTCTGGTTTGTTATCTCAGTCTGCCCATTGGTCTGAGGGTGGAACGCAGAGGAGAAAGACAGCTGAACTCCCAGTTTAGCACAAAAGGTCCTCCAAAATCTGGAAACAAACTGGACTCCTCTGTCAGACACAATGTTCTCTGGAATGCAGTGCAACCGAACCACCTGCTGAAAAAACAAGGTCACCAACTCGGAAGAGGATGGCAACTTCGGCAGTGGCACAAGATGAATCATCTTGGAAAACCTATCACAGATCACCCAGATAACGGTCATTCTCTGAGAGACAGGGAGGTCGGAAATAAAATCCATAGAGATATGGGTCCATGGCCTCCTGGGCACAGGCAATGGCATTAACAATCCACAAGAGCGAGAGCAAGGTTTGAACCGAGAACAAGTCCCACAGGACTGCACAAAGTTCCTGACGTGCAGTCCTGCAGTCCTGCAATGATAAAAGCATATACAAAATGGGAGGAATAGGGCTAAGTAACAGCACATGTGAAAAAGACTTGGGTATACTAATTGATCACAGACTTAACATGAGTCAACAGTGTGATGCAGCAGCAAAAAAGGCAAATGCAATTCTAGGATGTATCAACAGAAGCATACAGTCTAGATCACGTGAGGTCATTATTGCCCTCTACTCCTCTTTGGTCAGACCTCATCTGGAATACTGTGTCCAGTTTTGGGCACCACATTTTAAAAAAGACATCAACAAACTGGAGCAAGTTCAAAGAAGAGCCACCAGAATGGTGAACGGTCTGCAAACCATGTCCTATGATGAACGGTTGCAGGATTTGGGAATGTTTAGCTTGCAGAAAAGAAGACTGAGAGGAGACTTAATAGCTGTCTACAAATATCTCAAGGGCTGTCACATTGTAGAAGGATCATCTTTATTTTCATTTGCGCAAGGAAAGACTAGAAGCAATGGGATGAAACTGAATGGGAGGAGACACAGATTAGATATTAGAAAAAACTTTTTGACAGTTAGGGTGATCAATGAGTGGAACAGGCTGCCACAAGAGGTGGTGAGTTCTCCTTCAATGGAAGTCTTCAAACAGAGGCTGGATAGACATCTGTCTGGGGTGATTTAGAGAATCCTGCTTTGAGCAGGGGGTTGGACCAGATGACCCAGGCGGTCCCTTCCAACTCTACCATTCTATGATTCTATGATTCTATGATTCTACGTCACGAGATAAGGTAGGCTACCAAAAGGACTGACTCACCAAATCTCTAGTACCAAAAATACCGGGATGCCCAGCCAACGCAGAGCAATGAACTTCAGACATAACTTTTTCCCTCCATTGGTCTGGGACATACAATTTCCCCGCATGGCAACGTTCAGGTTTATCTCCCTGAAATTGCTCCAGGGCCTGTCTCAAATCGAGTGAGATAGCAGAAAGAATGACACCCTCCTTAAGAATGGCAGTAGGCTCAGTCACATAAAGAGAATCCGTAAGGAAACTCCAAGAGAGGGCACCAGCCTTAACATTCTTAGTGCCCGGGAGAAAGGAGACCACAAAGTTAAAACGTGTGAAAAACAAGGCCACCTGGCCTGTCAAGGATTCAATCGCTTGGCTGATTCGAGGTAGATCAAGTTTTTGTGGTCAGTGAGGACCACAACTTGATGTTTGGCTCCCTCTAACCAATGTCTCCACTCTTCGAATGCCCACTTCATAGCCAATAATTCCGATTCCCCACATCATAATTACGTTCAGCTGGGGAAAACTTTCGGGAGAAGAAGGCACAAGGGTTAATCTTAGAGGTTGCAGGATCCCTTTGGGACAAAACAGCTCCTGCACCAATCTCAGAAGCATCTATTTCCACCTGAAATGGGAGAGAAACATCAGGTTGCCACAGAACAGGAGCAGAAGTGAATCTCTGCTTAAGCTCCTGAAAGCCGAAACTGCCTCTGGAGACCAATTAATCACATCAGTGCCCTTTTTGGTCAACTCAGTAAGTGGTTTCACAATACCAGAAAAATTACTTATAAATTTAAGGTAAAAATTAGCAAAACCCAAAAATCTCTGAAGAGCCTTCAATGAAGTGGGCTGAACCCAATCAGAAATGGTCTGAACCTTGACTGGGTCCTTTTCAATAGCAGACGGAGACAAAATAAATCCCAGAAATAAGACCTTCTGTACGCCAAAAAGACATTTTGATCCTTTGACATACAAAGCATTTTCTCTCAAAATACGGAATACAGTCCGAACATGTTCCACATGAGAATCCCAGTCATTAGAGAAAATGAAAATATCGTCCAGATAGACGATCAGAAACTTAACCACAAAATCCCAGAAAATATCGTTCATGAAAGATTGGAAGACGGAAGGGACATTAGTGAGCCCAAAAGGCATCACTAGGTACTCAAAATGCCCCTCTGGGGTATTAAACACCGTCTTCCATTCATCCCATGCTTAATGCGAATAAGATTATACGCCCCCCTAAGGACAAGCTTGGTAAACCAACTAGCACCTTTCACTCGGGAGAATAAATCGGAAATCAGAGGTAACGGATACTGATATTTAACAGTGATCTTATTAAGGAGACGATAGTCAATACATGGTCTCAATGAACCATCCTTTTTGGCAACAAAGAAAAAGCTGGTACCCAAGGGTGAAGAGGATGGTCTGATATGACCCTTCTCTAATGACTCCTTGATATAAGATCGCATAGCATCATGCTCAGGTACAGACAAATTGAAGAGCCGACCCTTGGGAAATTTATAACCGGGCACCAACTCAATTGCGCAATCATAAACTCCTATGAGGAGGTAAGGATGTAGACTTACTCTCACTAAACACATCAGAAAAATCAGTCAAATAGTCAGGGACATCTTGAGACTGGGGAGAGGCAGAAAACACAAGAGTGTCACCATGAACACATTGACAACCCCAACTGGCCACAGACACAGATTTCCAATCCAAAACAGGATTATGGATCTGCAACCAAGGAAAACCCAGCACAATAATGTCATGTAAATTATGTAACACCAAAAATTTACATTCTCTTGGTGGTTCAGGGCTACCTGCATTATCACCTGGGTCCAAACTGGGGTTTATTCTCCGACAAAGGGGTTGAATCAATGCCCAGTAAAGGAATAGGAGTCCGCAGGGGTACCATGGGAAAACTACAACGTTTGGCAAAATCAAAATCCATCAGGTTCAGGGCTGCTCCTGAATCGACAAAAGCCTGAGCTGAAAATGTGGAAAAGGAGCAGATCAAGGTAACAGTCAAGAGAAATTTAGACTGTACATTGCCTAAAACAAATGAGCACGCAAAACGTCTTCCCCGCTTAGGGCAGACGGAAATAGTATGAGAAGCGTCTCCACAATAAAAACACAACTGATTACATTTCTGAAATTCTCGAAACTGAGCCCCAGAAACAACCCCATCACACTGCATGGGCTCAGGGGCCCGTTCGAAAGGTAACACAACCTCCCACATAACTTTACGTTCACGCAAGCGTCGGTCAATTTGAATCGCCAATGACAGAATCGTTGAGCCCCGAGGGGACAGGAAATCCCACCATAACATCTTTTACGGTCTCTGCCAGCCGCGAGTGCATAATCATTCCATTTAGTAAGGACTGCCCATTTTCGGAATTTCTGACAATATAACTCTGCTGTTTCCTGACCCTGGTTCAATGCCAATAAGGTTTTCTCAGCTTGATCAATCACATTAGGTTCATCATACAATGAGCCCAGAGCCTGAAAAAATGCATCAACATTAGCCAAAACAGGGTCCCCAGGAGTCAGGGAAAAGGCCCAGTCTTGAGGGTCGCCGCGCAACAGGGAGAAGACAATTTTAACCTGCTGCACAGAGTCTCCCGTGGAATTAGGTTTCAGGGCAAAAAGCAATTTACAGTTATTCTTAAAATTCGAAAATTTAGACCGATCCCCAAAAAACAAATCAGGAATAGGGATCAAAGGTTCTGCAGTAGACAACTGAGCGAGATGGAAAATTTTCCGAACTGCAGCAGCAAGCTGCTCAACACGATCGGACAAATGCTTAATTTCTATTGAAGAAAAAGTCCTCC
Organism: Oophaga sylvatica; assembly: GCA_033576555.1. Taxonomy (NCBI): domain Eukaryota; kingdom Metazoa; phylum Chordata; class Amphibia; order Anura; family Dendrobatidae; genus Oophaga; species Oophaga sylvatica. The sequence goes on along the minus strand of JARQOD010000977.1, from coordinate 15,525 downwards.
TGCGGCCCCCAGAGAAAAAGAGGAAAAAATAAATAAAAAATTCTAAAAATTTTATTATTTTTTTTTACTATTCTTTCCTTCCCTTGAGTACCCTAGGATTATGGCTAGGCTGGTGATTCTGTTATGATATGGTAGCCGAGGAGGACAGGAGCAAAAACAGCCAAGGCAGCCAAGCACCCAGAGAGGTTGGGAACTAATGGGTTGCAGACCCCTAAACTAACAGCACAACTAGAAGCAGCCGTGGGACGTACCTACATTGACCTAGACGCCTCGACACAGCTGGAGAGTTAGCTAAGCCTAAAGATAGAAAGGGGAAAGCTAACTGCCCTGGAGTAGCGCCCCAAAGGAATAGGTAGCCCCCACACGTATAATGGTGGTTTGACAAGATGAAATACAAACGCAGGCAGAAAATAGAGTAAGCAAACGCTGGGGCCAAAAACTATCTAGATAGTACAGGACAGGAAAGAATACTATCTGAAACCCAGCAAAACCCTAGAAAAAATTCCAACACTTCTGATTCCAAAAATGCTGAGACCACACAGTCTCGCCCCCGCCATATCAGAACTCTGGTGTGAACAAGCAGCTACCCAGCAGCCACTAAAATAACAGGTACAGAGCAAATGAACAGAAATAAATGAGAAACAGACCAGCGCAGGCCCCAGCAGGGGGACCCGGCTGACCTCACTCAGAAGGGCAGCAAAAACAAAGAAAAGCAAAACCACAGAAGCAAACAGAAAATAAGTTATCTGAATGTTCGCAGGAGACAGCAGGAAACCAGCTGACTTCCAAACTGGACCAGGAAGAGAAACTAATCACCGGCGAGGATCATGGGAAAGTTACTCCCTTAAATCCCCCAGTCATGACTCCCAGATTGCCAATTGTCAACAGCTGAAAAGTCTCTGTCAGTCAAGATTGGTTCATTAATATCAACAGCCACCAGAGGGAGCCCCAACTCAGAATCCAGAGAATTCACAACATCTGTGTCTCAGTACTGTGTGTAACCACCAAGCTCTGTGTCTTGATACTGTGTCTAACCACCAAGCACTGTCTTGATACTATGTCTAACCACCAAGCACTGTCTTGATACTGTGTGTAACCATCAACCACTGTATCTTAGCATTGTGTGTAACCACTAAGCTCTGTGTCTCAGTAATGTGTGTAACCACTATGCTCTGTGCCTCAGTATTGTGTGTAACCACTATGCTCTGTGCCTCAGTACTGTGTGTAACCACTATGCTCTGTGCCTCAGTATTGTGTGTCACCACTAAGCCCTGTGCCTCAGTATTGTGTGTCACCACTAAGCTCTGTGTCTCAGTATTGTGTATAACCACTAAGCTCTGTGTCTCAGTATTGTGTGTCACCACTAAGCTCTGTGCCTCAGTATTGTGTATAACCACTAAGCTCTGTGCCTCAGTATTGTGTATAACCACTAAGCTCTGTGCCTCAGTATCGTGTGTCACCACTAAGCTCTGTGCCTCAGTATTGTGTGTCACCACTAAGCTCTGTGCCTCAGTATTGTGTATAACCACTAAGCTCTGTGCCTCAGTATTGTGTGTTACCACTAAGCTCTGTGCCTCAGTATTGTGTATAACCACTAAGCTCTGTGCCTCAGTATTGTGTATAACCACTAAGCTCTGTGCCTCAGTATTGTGTGTCACCACTAAGCTCTGTGCCTCAGTATTGTGTGTCACCACTAAGCTCTGTGCCTCAGTATTGTGTATAACCACTAAGCTCTGTGCCTCAGTATTGTGTGTTACCACTAAGCTCTGTGCCTCAGTATTGTGTCACCACTAAGCTTTATGCCCCAGTATTGTGTATAACCACTAAGCTCTGCACCTCAGTATTGTGTATAACCACTAAGCTCTGTGCCTCAGTATTGTGTGTTAACACTAAGCTCTGTGCCTCAGTATTGTCACCACTAAGCTTTATGCCCCAGTATTGTGTATAACCACTAAGCTCTGTGCCTCAGTATTGTGTATAACCACTAAGCTCTGCACCTCGTATTGTGTATAACCACTAAGCTCTGTGCCTCAGTATTGTGTATAACCACTAAGCTCTGTGTCTCAGTATTGTGTGTCACCACTAAGCTCTGTGTCTCAGTATTGTGTATAACCACTAAGCTCTATCTCAGTATTGTGTGTCACCACTAAGCCCTGTGCCTCAGTATTATTTGTCACCACTAAGCTCTGCGCCTCAGTATTGTGTTACCACTAAGCTCTGCGCCACAGTATTGTGTGTCACCACTAAGCTCTGCACCTCAGTATTATGTGTCACCACTAAGCCCTGTGCCTCAGTATTGTGTGACACCACTAAGCTCTGTGCCTCAGTATTGTGTGTAACCACTAAGCTCTGTGCCTCAGTATTGTGTGTCACCACTAAGCTCTGCGCCTCAGTATTGTGTGTCACCACTAAGCTCTGCGCCTCAGTATTGTGTGTCACCACAAAGCTCTGTGCCTCAGTATTGTGTGTCACCACTAAGCTTTGCGCCTCAGTATTGTGTGTCACCACTAAGCTCTGCGCCTCAGTATTGTGTCACCACTAAGCTCTGCGCCTCAGTATTGTGTGTCACCACTAAGCTCTGTGCCTCAGTATTATGTGTCACCACTAGCCCTGTGCCTCAGTATTGTGTGTCACTACTAAGCTCTGCGCCTCAGTATTATGTCACCACTAGCCCTCTGCCTCAGCATCGTGTGTCACCACTAAGCTCTGTGCCTCAGTATTGTGTGTCACCACTAAGCTCTGTGCCTCAGTATTGTGTCACCACTAAGCTCTGTGCCTCAGTATTGTGTGTAACCACTAAGCTTTGCGCCTCAGTATTGTGTGTCACCACTAAGCTCTGCGCCTCAGTATTGTGTGTCACCACTAAGCTCTGTGCCTCAGTATTATGTGTCACCACTAGCCCTCTGCCTCAGCATCGTGTGTCACCACTAAGCTCTGTGCCTCAGTATTGTGTGTCACTACTAAGCTCTGCGCCTCAGTATTGTGTCACCACTAAGCTCTGCGCCTCAGTATTGTGTGTCACTACTAAGCTCTGCGCCTCAGTATTATGTGTCACCACTAGCCCTCTGCCTCAGCATCGTGTGTCACCACTAAGCTCTGTGCCTCAGTATTGTGTGTCACCACTAAGCTCTGTGCCTCAGTATTGTGTCACCACTAAGCTCTGTGCCTCAGTATTGTGTATAACCACTAAGCTCTGTGCCTCAGTATTGTGTCACCACTAAGCTTTATGCCCCAGTATTGTGTTACCACTAAGCTCTGTGTCTCAGTATTGTGTGTCACCACTAAGCTCTGTGCCTCAGTATTGTGTCACCACTAAGCTCTGTGCCTCAGTATTGTGTAAAACCGCAAAGCTCTGTGCCTCAGTATTGTGTATAACCACTAAGCTCTGCACCTCAGTATTGTGTGTCACCACTAAGCCCTGTGCCTCAGTATTGTGTGTCACCACTAAGCTCTGCACCTCAGTATTATGTGTCACCACTAAGCCCTGTGCCTCAGTATTGTGTGTCACCACTAAGCCCTGTGCCTCAGTATTGTGTGTAACCACTAAGCTCTGTGCCTCAGTATTGTGTGTCACCACTAAGCTCTGCGCCTCAGTATTGTGTGTCACCACTAAGCTCTGCGCCTCAGTGTGATGAACGGGCACACGGTCCGCCACACGGTATCCCGGGGTATCACGGCTTGTGATCCCTCCGTGCTGCAAATGTGACGAAAACGCGCACACACACGACGGCTGCTGCCGTCCGACCCAGTAAACTGCAGGGATTTATAATTATCCCACTTCCACTTAGGAACTTGCAGCTCTCTGGCGCCCCCCTTACCCTCAGGTCAGTCAGGGAACTGCACCTAGGATAATTGGTCGCCAGACGGGTCACTTGGATGTGTGCTGGCTATTGGGCACACTGCAGTGAGGGAATTATAATTACTCCTGGCTGCAGCCAGGCAGTACCCTTATAAACCCCGCTCCGTCACTGCCAGCGTCACCCAATAGATTAACACTTTACACCCCTTCCTTTTAGCTGCCACCAGCTACGGCTTTTGATGAACAATTTATCAAGAGGGTCCATAGCAACCCCAAAACAGTAGCGTAGTGCTTCAGGCACGTGCAAATTCGTTTATAGAGCAGGAGAAACAAACTAATAAATTTATAGGTTTATTCCTTAAAAAAAGGCAGTGCTTATACAATAATAAAAAAGATGGAACAAACTGAGGCAATATAGTTATGTACAAATGCAGTTATAAAATAAACGGGATTAAGAATGAAAGACTCACATGATAGTTAGATCATATACAGGCAAGCCAGGCTGGGGGAAGGAGCCACACGTCATAGTTCATTTGTAGATCTCTTAGTCAGGACATCCCAGCAGAAAGTGCCTAAGGAACTTCACTGCAAGACTTAAGCATGTCAGCTTCTGACCTCACAAAAAGGGGCTGGTTGTCTGGCCACCTCCCCTGGCTGCAAGCTATGGTTTGAGCTCTGCAATATCATAAGGTCCATAACTTGTCCTGTGAACCTAGCAGAATAACGGCAGACCTATCAATGATCTTACTCTAAAATGACGGTTCCAATGAGCCTACACTTGGGTGGGCTAGTTCATGGGGCACCCGAGAATTCCATTTCTCGGGTTCTGTTGGAGTTACGGGTTTACAAGTACCACGGGAACGATGCCCGTCGGCGCATGGTTCAACACAGTAACTTTCGTGTTTCTAGCGAATGCTCCCACCGTGTTATTAACCAAAAAAGAATGAATTCTCCAAAATGGCCGCTAGAGAAGGAGAGCACATGTGAAGACAATGGCGACCCCCTGCTGTGAAGCGGCAAAACTTCCAGCACTGGCAGCTCACATTACACTGCCTGAGTGCAGGCTGGGGGTGGGTGAGAAGTATGAGAGCTGCAGAGAGAAGGAGGGGGGCTTTGCTTGGTGGGCTTTCAGCAGTACAAAAAAAAGATGAGGACAGCAATTACAGCACAGCACTCATCACACCTCCCCCCTTAGAGGGCGCTACGGAGGCATGACCTGTCGGTAATCCGACATGCGCACCTCAGCGGGTTCGCCACGTCGTGATAACCCATCAGCATTCTCATGATCGCTGCCTTTCTTGTGTTGTACGGCAAAATCATACTGCTGCAGGGCAAGGCTCCAGCGTAGCAACCTACCATTGGTTCCGGACACTGTGTGCAGCCAGCTCAGAGGGTTGTGGTCGGTGACCACCTTGAAGGTGTGCCCGTACAGGTAGGGCTGCAAACGTTGCAGTGCCCAGACCATGGCCAGGCACTCCTTCTCGATGGTGGAGTATGCCACTTCCCTTGGCAGAAGTTTCCGGCTCAGGTACAACACGGGGTGCTCCTGGTCCCCCGAATCAACCTGGCTGAGTACAGCACCGAGGCCAAATTCGCTGGCGTCAGTCTGTACCAGGAATGGCCGACTGCTGTCGACGGCTTTCAACACTGGAGAGCTGCACAGGGCTTTTTTCAAAGCTCGGAATGCCGCCTCACAGCCATCTGTCCAGTTGACTGTTTGGGGTAGACCGCCCTTGGTGAGGTCCGTCAAGGGTTTTGCAATGGCGCTATAGTTCGGTACGAAACGCCTATAGTACCCTGCAGTGCCCAGGAAGGACTTCACCTGCTTTTTGGTCCTGGGGGTGGGCCAGGACACGATCGCGTCCACTTTCTCGGGCTTTGGACTCATGGAACCCCCACCTACCCGGTGCCCAAGGTAGTGGACCTCCCTCATGCCCATCTGGCATTTTCCCGGCTTGATGGTCAGACCTGCCTGGTGAATACGCTTGAGCACCTCCTGGAGATGCTGAAGGTGTTCCTCCCAGGTGGAACTGAAGACGGCAATGTCGTCCAGGTACGCCACAGCGTACTCCTCCAGTCCCTGAAGCAGGTGGTTGACCATCCGCTGAAAAGTGGCAGGGGCATTTTCATGCCGAAAGGCATGACCGTGGACTCGTACAGTCCAAAAGGGGTGATAAAGGCGGATTTCTCCTGCGCCGCAGGGCTCAGGGGAATCTGCCAGTATCCCCGGCTCAAATCCATGATGGATATGTACTTGGCATTCGCCAACGCTCCAGCAGATCCTCGATGCGTGGCATTGGGTGCGCATCAGAGGTAGTGATGGCGTTGAGCCCCCTGTAGTCCACGCAGAACCGGGTGGTCCGATCCTTTTTTGGCACGAGAACTACAGGTGAGGCCCACGCGCTTTTGGATGGCCGGATCACCCCCAGCTGCAACATCTCATGGATCTCCTGGCGCATAATCTGCTGCACTTCCTCAGAGATCTGATAAGGTGTCCGCCGTAACGGGGCGTGATTCCCGGTGTCCACCTCATGGACTGCCAACTCGGTCCTTCCGGGTCGGTTCGTGAACTCGGCCCGGAAGGGTTCCAGAGTGGTCAGCAACTGCAACCGCTGGGAGACGGTTAGCGAGGCATTTACCTCCATGTCCTCAATGGACCCATTGGCATTAGCTTGGGCCAGCATGTCTTGGAGGGGATCCTCTTCCCCGTCCTCGGGCAGATTGCAGACCGGTAGGACGCAGGCTTCACGTTCGTGATGGGCCTTCATCATGTTGACGTGAAAGGCCTTGCGCCTACCCCGAGTGTGGTCAAGCGTGACCACGTAGGTGGCTGGGTTGAGCTGTTGGTGCACGACGTACGGGCCTTCACAGGCTGCCTGAAGCTTATCCTTTGGTACGGGGACCAGCACCCACACCTTTTGACCCACCTGGTAGGTCCGCTCCCGGGCGTTCTGGTCGTACCAGTGCTTCTGGTCAGCCTGAGCCTGCGTCATGTTGTCATGCACCAACTGCGTCAAGGTCTGCATCTTGTCGCGGAAGCGCATGACATAATCCACGATGGACACTTCCGTGGGGTTTGGCTCATCTTCCCAGGATTCTCTTATCAACCCAAGGGGTCCCCGGACTCGCCTACCATACAGGAGCTCGAAGGGGGAGAACCCCGTTGAGGCCTGCGGGACTTCTCTGTAGGCAAATAGCAGGTGTGGGAGGTACCGCTCCCAATCGCGTCCCTGGGTCTCAACCAGCATGCGGAGCATCTGTTTGAGGGTACCGTTAAAGCGCTCACACAAACCATTGGTCTGTGGGTGATACGCACTCGATACCATACGCGTCACCTGCATTTTGCTGCAGAGAGCCTTCATTAGGCGAGACATAAATTGGGTCCCTTGATCGGTAAGCATCTCCCTGGGAAATCCTACTCGTGAAAAGATGGTCACCAGTGCATCTGCCACCTTATCTGCCCTAGTTGAGGACAGAGCTACCGCCTCCGGGTACCAGGTAGCGTAGTCTACCACAGTCAGGATGTATTGCTTTCCAGAGCTGCTGGGGACGGCCAGCGGGCCCACAATGTCCACCGCGATCCTCTGGAAAGGCTCCTCTATCACTGGCAACGGGATCAGGGGAGCCTTAAGAGCAGGCCCCGCCTTCCCCACTCTTTGACAGGTGATACAGGAGCGGCAGTAGTTAGTCACATCTATCCCCATCTTGGGCCAATAGAAGTGTTGAGACAGCCGTGCCTTAGTTTTGCTAATCCCCAAGTGTCCAGCAAGTGGAATCTCATGGGCAATCCTCAACAACTCACCTCGGAACTGGTGCGGGACGACCAGCTGTTTTTCCCTCAACTACTCCTTTTGGGAACCTCCGGGTACTGTCTCCCGGTACAACCTTCCTCGTTCCCAGAACACCCTCTCCTTATCAGTCACGGAGGTGGGCGTCTCGGCGAGGTGCCTCAAGTTCCCCAGGCTCGCATCTGAGTGCAGAGCGGCCTGGAACTCCTGGCTGGAGGCAGCCAGAAGTGACGTCAGGGTTCCTTCCTCACTGGGACCCTCTGGGACCGGCTCTGGGTCCACCTCTGGTTCAGTCTCTCCTGTAGCGGAGGAGGGTCCAGATGGCAGGGCGCTACCTGCGATCCGGGCACTCTGACTGCGGGTGACAGCAGCTACATATGCAGTCTCCCCGGGGATTTCTATAGACCCATCAGCCTGCGCTGCTATGGGCTCTACCTCCCCATCCACCCCCAACACTTCAGGAGCAGTGCTACTTATGGGCCAGTTACCTTCCTCGGTGGCACTGGTCAGTGTCATGGCGTCACCTTCCTCCCGGTTCCCATGCACCTCCCCATTTTCCTGTGCTTCCTGCTAGGGGTTCCTCAGCCGTCTCACTCCGCAGAGCGACGGGACTGAACGCTCCTGTACCTGTGGACACATCTACCACTTCAGAGAAAGGGTTAACAGATTCAGATGGCACAGATACATCACTATCAACATCAGTCCTAGGGAAAGAAAGGTTATCAGTTGCATCATCACTTCGCAAAGCATTGGCAGGTACCACATTCAGTTTCCCATCATCATCAACATCAACATCATGGTTAACGTTAACCTTATCATCAGATTGGGAAGGGGTGTCAGGGACATAGTACGCCACCATCCTCCCCAGATCAGTCCCCAATAAAACATCAGTGGACAGGTTTTCGGACACCCCCACTTCCTTCACCCCGCTCCCGGCACCCCAGTCAATGAAAACTCGGGCTATCGGCAAGGGGTAGTGGACGCCCCCAATCCCTGTGACAGTTAAGGTTTTCCCCGGAATAAAACTCTTCAGGGGCCGCCAGTTCGGGTCGGATGAGGGTTCGTTCAGCCCCGGTGTCCTTGAGGCCTGTAGCAAGACGGGCCCCCACGCGGACGGGCTGCACGTTGTCATCAACCCTCCCCACCACACCACCCACCAAAAGAACAGAGGCGTTGGGCCCGGAGGTCCTGGCTGGGGGGTTCTTCTGCCTCTCCGGACAGGTGGCGCTGATGTGACCAGTCCTTTTACAGGAGAAACACTGGCGAGGGTCTGATGTAGGCATGGCGCTGGCAAAGGGGATAGTGCCTCCAGAGGGACGACTGGCAGGGGCACTTGGGTTGGTTGCAGGCTTACCCCCTCCCCAGCGGGTGGCGACGGGCTTCCGCACCTCGGGTTTCCGGTTGGCCTCATAGCCGTCGGCGATCCGGGCTGTTGTGACCGCGTCCTCTGGTTCTCGGTCCAGGATGAACTGTCGGACCTCAGCTGGGCACAGATGCAGGAACTGGTCTTTGATCATCAGGTCTTTCAGCTCCTCATAGGTGTCAACTGACAGTCCATGTATCCACTGGTCAAAGTGGGTCCTGAGTCCTTGCACCACATCGCTATAGCTGTCATGTGGGCCACGTTGGAGGTTCCGGAACTTCTTTCGGTATACCTCAGGGGTTAGCTGGTACTTGGCAATCAGGGCCTGCTTGATGGCCTCATAGTCACTGTCTTGATCTGGCGCGAGGGAAGCAAACGCCTCCAAAGCTTTGCCCTTTAGCCCGGGGGTCAAGTACCTGGCCCATTGGTCGGCAGGCAGCCAGTACTGTCTGCAGACTTTCTCAAAGGCCCGCAGAAAAGTGTCCAAGTCTCCTTCCTTTTCCAGCACGGGAAAGTGCTCCGGCCGGGGCTTGGGACTCTGAGTGCTGCTGGGCACACTGCTCTGGGCTGTGGAGGGCATTGCCCCTCGCTGAACCATCTCCAGCTCATGGGCTCTCTGCGCTTGGGCTTCCCGCTCGGCTCGGGCTCTCTCAGCCTCCCGCTCGGCTCTCTCAGCCTCCCGCTCGGCTCTCTCAGCCTCCCGCTCGGCCTCTCGCTAGGCTTGGCGCTCGGCTCTCTCAGCCTCTCACTGTTTGGCCTCTCGCTGGTCGGCTCTCTCTTGAGCTTGCTGGATCAGCCTCAGGCATTCTTCCCGGTTGTCAGCGGTGAGTCCCTCCAGGGCCGCCTGCAGGTAAGGGTCCACCTCTCTCTGGGTGTAAGCAGTCAGGGGTTGGGCCTCTGCTCCTGCGGCACCACCTTGGCTTGGGCGACTCCTGCGCCTGCCACGCTCCGATGCTCTTCCAGTTCCTTCAGGGCCTGGACCAGTCGGGCTTTGGTTTGGTTCTTGTGGTCAAGGCCGTGGTACACGCAGATTCCCACAAGAGTGTTCCTGTTCTGCTTTTCGAACCAACTTGCTCCTCTTGTAGCCATGGTTGCCAAATAAAAGATAGGATAGAAAAACAAAGAGAAGGGAGGGGTAACCGCAAGTACACACAATTGTCTCAGGACTAATAAACACTGAGTCTGTTCTCCAAAACTTTAGCTGCAGGGTCGCTGAAGAACCGTGCAAGTTTTTTAGTGAATGGAATGATTGCTCAAACCAGATCACTAATGCTCTATAATCCCACCGCTGCCACCAATATGTGATGAACGGGCACACGGTCCGCCACACGGTATCCCGGGGTATCACGGCTTGTGATCCCTCCGTGCTGCAAATGTGACGAAAACGCGCACACACACGACGGCTGCTGCCGTCCGACCCAGTAAACTGCAGGGATTTATAATTATCCCACTTCCACTTAGGAACTTGCAGCTCTCTGGCGCCCCCCTTACCCTCAGGTCAGTCAGGGAACTGCACCTAGGATAATTGGTCGCAAGACGGGTCACTTGGATGTGTGCTGGCTATTGGGCACGCTGCAGTGAGGGAATTATAATTACTCCTGGCTGCAGCCAGGCAGTACCCTTATAAACCCGCTCCGTCACTGCCAGCGTCACCCAATAGATTAACACTTTACACCCCTTCCTTTTAGCTGCCACCAGCTACGGCTTTTGATGAACAATTTATCAAGAGGGTCCGTAGCAACCCCAAAACAGTAGCGTAGTGCTTCAGGCACGTGCAAATACGTTTATAGAGCAGGAGAAACAAACTAATAAATTTATAGGTTTATTCCTTAAAAAAAAGGCAGTGCTTATACAATAATAAAAAAGATGGAACAAACTGAGGCAATATAGTTATGTACAAATGCAGTTATAAAATAAACGGGATTAAGAATGAAAGACTCACATGATAGTTAGATCATATACAGGCAAGCCAGGCTGGGGGAAGGAGCCACACATCATAGTTCATTTGTAGATCTCTTAGTCAGGACATCCCAGCAGAAAGTGCCTAAGGAACTTCACTGCAAGACTTAAGCATGTCAGCTTCTGACCTCACAAAAAGGGGCTGGTTGTCTGGCCACCTCCCCTGGCTGCAAGCTATGGTTTGAGCTCTGCAATATCATAAGGTCCATAACTCGTCCTGTGAACCTAGCAGAATAACGGCAGACCTATCAATGATCTTACTCTAAAATGACGGTTCCAATGAGCCTACACTTGGGTGGGCTAGTTCATGGGGCACCCGAGAATTCCATTTCTCGGGTTCTGTTGGAGTTACGGGTTTACCAGTACCACGAGAACGATGCCCGTCGGCGCATGGTTCAACACAGTAACTTTCGGTTTCTAGCGAATGCTCCCACCGTGTTATTAACCAAAAAAGAATGAATTCTCCAAAATGGCCGCTAGAGAAGGAGAGCACATGTGAAGACAATGGCGACCCCCTGCTGTGAAGCGGCAAAACTTCCAGCACTGGCAGCTCACATTACACTGCCTGAGTGCAGGCTGGGGGTGGGTGAGAAGTATGAGAGCTGCAGAGAGAAGGAGGGGGGCTTTGCTTGGTGGGCTTTCAGCAGTACAAAAAAAAGATGAGGACAGCAATTCCAGCACAGCACTCATCACACTCAGTATTGTGTCACCACTAAGCTCTGTGCCTCAGTATTGTGTATAACCACTAAGCTCTGCGCCTCAGTATTGTGTGTCACCACTAAGCTCTGTGCCTCAGTATTGTGTGTCACCACTAAGCTCTGTGCCTCAGTATTGTGTATAACCACTAAGCTCTGCGCCTCAGTATTGTGTGTCTCCACTAAGCTCTGTGCCTCAGTATTGTGTGTCACCGCTAAGCTCTGTGTCTCAGTATTGTGTGTCACCACTAAGCTCTGTGCCGCAGTATTGTGTATAACCACTATGCTCTGTGTCTCAGTATTGTGTGTCACCACTAAGCTCTGTGTCTCAGTATTATGTGTCACCACTAAGCTCTGTGCCTCAGTATTGTGTATAACCACTAAGCTCTGTGCCTCAGTATTGTGTGTCACCGCTAAGCTCTGTGTCTCAGTATTATGTGTCACCACTAAGCTCTGTGCCTCAATATTGTGTATAACCACTAAGCTCTGTGCCTCAGTATTGTGTGTCACCGCTAAGCTCTGTGTCTCAGTATTGTGTGTCACCACTAAGCTCTGTGCCTCAGTATTGTGTATAACCACTAAGCTCTGTGCCTCAGTATTGTGTGTCACCGCTAAGCTCTGTGTCTCAGTATTGTGTGTCACCACTAAGCTCTGTGTCTCAGTATTATGTGTCACCACTAAGCTCTGTGCCTCAGTATTGTGTATAACCACTAAGCTCTGTGCCTCAGTATTGTGTATAACCACTAAGCTCTGCGCCTCAGTATTGTGTGTCACCACTAAGCTCTGTGCCTCAGTATTTTGTATAACCACTAAGCTCTGTGCCTCAGTATTGTGTGTCACCACTAAGCTCTGTGTCTCAGTATTGTGTGTAACCACTAAGCTCTGTGCCTCAGTATGGTGTGTAACCACTAAGCTCTGCACCTCAGTATTGTGTGTCTCCACAAAGCTCTGCGCCTCAGTATTGTGTGTAACCATTAAGCTCTGTGTCTCAGTATTGTGTGTAACCACTAAGCTCTGTGCCTCAGTATTGTGTGTAACTATTAAGCTCTGCACCTCAGTATTATGTGTCACCACTAAGCTCTGCGCCTCAGTATTATGTGTCACTACTAAGCTCTGCACCTCAGTATTATGTGTCACCACTAAGCTCTGTGTCTCAGTATTGTGTGTCACCACTAAGCTCTGTGCCTCAGTATTGTGTGTCACCACTAAGCTCTGCACCTCAGTATTATGTGTCACCACTAAGCTCTGCACCTCAGTATTGTGTCACTATTAAGCTCTGCGCCTCAGTATTATGTGTCACTACTAAGCTCTGCACCTCAGTATTGTGTCACCACTAAGCTCTGTGCCTCAGTATTGTGTGTCACCACTAAGCTCTGTGCCTCAGTATTGTGTGTCACCATAAGCTCTGTGCCTCAGTACTGTGTGTCACCACTAAGCTCTGTGCCTCAGTATTGTGTGTAACCACTAAGCTCTGTGCCTCAGTATTGTGTGTAACCACTAAGCTCTGCGCCTCAGTATTGTGTGTAACCACTAAGCTCTGTGCCTCAGTATTGTGTGTAACCACTAAGCTCTGTGCCTCAGTATTGTGTGTCACCACTAAGCTCTGCGCCTCAGTATTGTGTGTAACCACTAAGCTCTGTGCCTCAGTATTGTGTCACCACTAAGCTCTGCGCCTCAGTATTGTGTGTAACCACTAAGCTCTGTGCCTCAGTATTGTGTGTCACCACTAAGCTCTGTGCCTCAGTATTGTGTGTCACCACTAAGCTCTGCGCCTCAGTATTGTGTGTCACCACTAAGCTCTGTGCCTCAGTATTGTGTGTCACCACTAAGCTCTGCGCCTCAGTATTGTGTGTCACCACTAAGCTCTGCGCCTCAGTATTGTGTGTCACCACTAAGCTCCGTGCCTCAGTATTGTGTGTCACCACTAAGCTCTGTGCCTCAGTATTGTGTGTCACCATTAAGCTCTGCGCCTCAGTATTGTGTGTCACCACTAAGCTCTGTGCCTCAGTATTATGTGTCACCACTAAGCTCTGTGCCTCAGTATTGTGTGTCACTACTAAGCTTTGCGCCTCAGTATTATGTGTAACCACTAAGCTCTGCGCCTCAGTATTATGTGTCACTACTAAGCTTTGCGTCTCAGTATTATGTGTCACTACTAAGCTCTGTGCCTCAGTATTATGTGTCACCACTAAGCTCTGTGCCTCAGTATTATGAGTCACCACTAAGCTCTGTGCCTCAGTATTGTGTGTCACCACTAAGCTCTGCGCCTCAGTATTGTGTCACTACTAAGCTCTGCACCTCAGTATTATGAGTCACCACTAAGCTCTGTGCCTCAGTTTTGTGTGTCACCACTAAGCTCTGTGCCTCAGTATTGTGTGTCACCTAAGCTCTGTGTCTCAGTATTGTGTGTAACCACTAAGCTCTGTGCCTCAGTATTGTGTGTAACCACTAAGCTCTGTGCCTCAGTATTATGTGTCACCACTAAGCTCTGCTCCTCAGTATCGTGTGTCACCACTAAGCTCTGTGCCTCAGTATTGTGTGTAACCACTAAGCTCTGTGCCTCAGTATCGTGTGTCACCCTAAGCTCTGTGCCTCAGTATTGTGTGTCACCACTAAGCTCTGTGCCTCAGTATTGTGTGTAACCACTAAGCTCTGTGCCTCAGTATTGTGTGTCACCACTAAGCTCTGTGCCTCAGTATTGTGTGTCACCACTAAGCTCTGCGCCTCAGTATTGTGTGTCACCACTAAGCTCTGTGCCTCAGTATTGTGTGTCACCACTAAGCTCTGTGCCTCAGTATTGTGTGTCACCACTAAGCTCTGCGCCTCAGTATTGTGTGTCACCACTAAGCTCTGTGCCTCAGTATTGTGTGTAACCACTAAGCTCTGTGCCTCAGTATTGTGTGTAACCACTAAGCTCTGTGCCTCAGTATTGTGTGTCACCACTAAGCTCTGCGCCTCAGTATTGTGTGTCACCACTAAGCTCTGTGCCTCAGTATTGTGTGTCACCACTAAGCTCTGTGCCTCAGTATTGTGTGTCACCACTAAGCTCTGTGCCTCAGTATTGTGTCACCACTAAGCTCTGCGCCTCAGTATTGTGAGTCACCACTAAGCTCTGTGCCTCAGTATTGTGTCACCACTAAGCTCTGCGCCTCAGTATTGTGTCACCACTAAGCTCTGCGCCTCAGTATTGTGTGTCACCACTAAGCTCTGCACCTCAGTATTGTGAGTCACCACTAAGCTCTGTGCCTCAGTATTGTGTCACCACTAAGCTCTGCGCCTCAGTATTGTGTCACCACTAAGCTCTGCGCCTCAGTATTGTGTGTAACCACTAAGCTCTGTGCCTCAGTATTGTGTGTCACCACTAAGCTCTGCGCCTCAGTATTGTGTTACCACTAAGCTCTGTGCCTCAGTATTGTGTGTAACCACTAAGCTCTGTGCCTCAGTATTGTGTGTAACCACTAAGCTCTGTGCCTCAGTATTGTGTGTCACCACTAAGCTCTGTGCCTCAGTATTGTGTCACCACTAAGCTCTGCGCCTCAGTATTGTGAGTCACCACTAAGCTCTGTGCCTCAGTATTGTGTCACTGTGTAGCCCTGTGGTAGGCACACGCAGTACCCTGGAGAGTGTATGGCGAGACGGCAGCTTAATGCTAAATATTCATTCACTCGACACACACTAGACACACCCTAGGGTAGTGAAGTATACTCTAGAGGGAGTGGTCAAGGTAGTAGGTGTTAGAGTGATTAGTCTAGTTCCTGTCTTTGGACAGTGAGGACGTGTGGAGTAGAGCCTAGACATCTGTGAGAAGACGTTTGGAGGGAAGAAAGAGTCTAGCCTGCTTCATCCCAGTTCATATCGTGGAGTCTGGTATAGGTGTTTGGATACACCTTAGTCTAGTCAGAGCTGTATCACCTTCTCAAC